>JTDE01002766.1:34292-64266 GCA_014338405.1 Paragonimus skrjabini miyazakii | reverse complement strand
ATATTTGATAACGGATCCTAGTGTGGATTTGAAACGTCACAATAAATCGTTCACTAATCAGTGTGTGCCCTTTTTAATACTTTATATATATATATATAACGTTTCTTTTATTGATGGGTTTGAGTTGTTTTTTGGTTTTGAAAGTGTTGTCATTGGTAGATGCGCTAGCGTGATGTCGTGTAATAGCAAAAGTTTTGTTCTCATTTCTGATACACTTTTGATGTGCTGAAGAAAAATTCGTTTTGTTGGTGGTTTCGTAAGATATGTCTCGTTTTAAGTGCAGCAGACTCCATTTGATGAAAATTCGTGAATGTCCATTACGAAGAAATACTCGACACAGGTGTTTTTCTTTCTTTCTCCGGAGCTTTGCGGTAGTGTAATATGATTCAAATCTTTTAAACAGAGTTCGAATGCAACTCTTTTTAATGACATGTTGGGGAGTAGCCGCGAGGACTGAGAAGCTGCTCTGTACATGCTCCGTTTCGGCGAACAATGATCTCCAGTGTTTCAGGTGTGCCGCTGACCAGTACATTCTTTTTAGGTACCAGTGGCCCCAAAGTTTATTTTTAGCTCAAAGCAACCAAACATTTTGGGTGCAAAGACATCGCTTCCTCAATCACCACACAATACTTCGCCATAAAAACGAGAGGGACAAACAAGCACGATATAATACAACCCAACAAAAAGCTACGAATGTTCAAGGGTCGATGTGATAGTTGAACTTGGCGCAACCATATCAGCCTGTCAAAACTGGACGGAAAATCCCCTAAGAGCAATCCTCGATCCGGATACTGAGGTATACGAAGCGCCCGACATCGCTATCATCAGACGATTTTCTCATTATCCGCCCTAGTTTTCTCACTTCGCTCTCTTACGGTATCGAACCACAAGTTAGGCAGAAATATCACTCACTCTGAGAGAAACTGTTCTAAATGAAAGCCAACTCCTAAGTCTGGCCGAAATCAAAGGCGTCTCGGATCGCCACCAAGTAACCTCCAAAAAGCCATTTAACGTCGACAAAAGTTCCGACAAGCCGGGTCACCCCAATCCAATATCTTCCCGTCAGACATGTGACCTGTTCAACTGATGTGATCCACATCCCAACATAGTCTTAAATCCATGAGAGGCCTTTTCTCTGTGGCATTCATTTAACCTCACGACAAAACAATGGAGGAGTTCGTCAGGACCTTGAGAAGTGTATTCTTAAAAAATTTCAAAAATTAATGCCATGTTATCCCGCTTAGACTAAGGAGCGTTATAAATATATCATGAAGTACACCTTTTTTAGCCTGATGTGTATGGTCACAGCACCAATAAGCGCGTATCCATCCGAAATAGCGCGGCATTTTATTTTTCAAAGTTCAACCACGTTCACTTGTTGCTAAGATCAACTGCAAATATCGCCATAAGATCTGTTTCAAAACGTGTTGGTTGCGACCTTTTCAACGTGTATAAACGGCCAAAAACAAACACAGCCGGTCATATTCTGCAACTACTACTGTGGTCCAGTCGATCAACATTAATGATTTCGTTAATCTGAGTATAATTGAAAATTTGAACACAAATCACTATCATACAACACATCTAAAGATAAACTGCCATTACAGATAGTTTTTAATTGCGGAGAGTCATTTTTTTTGTTCACTTCTACTGTTCCACAAAATATTACAATTTGGTAGGAGAAAACTTAATGTTCGGTTACAATCTTTGCTGGTTACTTCAGTTTTACTTTCCTTAAGTAAAAAATGAATCAGTTTATGGAAAATTAGAATGAATCATAAAGTGGACGGTGCGCTATATGTTGCAAACTCAGTTTACATAAACGACCCAGAATGCGTGTAGTATTTTAACAGAAACGTATGACGAAACATCCGACGGAGAGGTGTTGATTGACTTACATTAGTAGACAAGTTGTGCAAAGTCTCAAGGCCTTTTCGATAGTGAGCAAGCGATTCAGTTCCTTCGGTCAGCTGGCCCAAATACATGTGAACCTCAAAATCCACATCAACATTGGCCAGATCCAGGAGTTTTAGGAGGCGCTATAAGAAGACAAGAAGAGGATCAATTGAGTAGTGTATTTAAACCGTGATCAGATGCAATACTGCCAATATTACGGGTTTCTCAATAAGACTGGCTAGACTGAGAAGCCAAGGTGTCAGAGAGCTGTCGATTGGAAAAATCGACCTTAAAGTAGAGAAGAAAAGTTGTAACCGAAAGTTAAGACGATTCGACTTGTATCGCATTGATTAACATGTCCACCGGACATATATGTGGGGGGAAGCCTAAAACCATGTTCACACATTGATTATAACCATCATTATCGACAGAAACACGACAGAAACCATGAAGTTTTACTAGTAGAAATTCACAACAGAAAACAAACCTATCCTATAGATGAAACGGGGATGACAGAGAGATCCAAGTAACTTTGTACAATCAGAATTTAATCTAAACAAACAGCTGAGTTTTAAGTGTTAGTAAAGGGGCACACCACGGTGTTCTTCGTTATTTCACTTCACTAAATAACACAACTTTCTAGATATTCCAAATCGGAGAATGAAATTCAAGTCGGCTACTCTATCACTTATAGTCTTCACCTAACAATAATAATAACAGACGATGAAACGGATGTAAGCTGTAATGGATAATCATATACACTATAACAATGGGCTGTAGCATTGTACAGGAGTATTCGGTGTCACAGACCACAGGCAAAATGAAAAGCGCGCAGCAATCAACATGAATGACCGACAAAACACAAAAATAATCAACAAAGAATGAGCTGACATTTACGTGGTCCAGGCGCTGCGACAGACTAGCTACAGATGTAATGATTACGTAACCCCAGTCCGGTCTGCTTATTAGTTCAGTGTCCATCATTTAGATGCATATATTCCTTCCACCGAAGAGGATGTTGAAAACTAAACAAATGGAATAATTAAAAAAACCTCGGCAGATAAGAAGCCATCATTCGAAGAAGCATACAGATAAACGTGCAAACTAAAGTACTTCGCGCTAAAAGGGATTATCAACCTGTAGCTAAGAATCACAGCATGGTCATTATACTGTAGATCACACTTGAAATAATCGTACGCAGTTGGATTACGAGCATTCATTGTACCTACCCAGCTACCCAATTACCGAATTTTGTGTCCCCTACAGATGAAAACATCAAGGAGAGCTTTGTGTTTGAAATTAATCTTTCTGCAAAATTTACAATACCACTCGAAGAATACGCATCATGACACTATCCAACTCAGACAGAAAATCCGGTCTACCATTGTTAAATTTGAGCAATCAAAAAGTGTACACCGAAGCCATTCCAATTTGTGACAACAACCTCAACCTCAAATAAACTACCTCGGGTAAAGCTCACTTCTTTTGCTTTTTCTGGCCGCCCCAATTCGAGGAGATTAAAAGCAGATGCTTGGAGTACTTTGACATACATACGATGAAAAGATTGGTTGTTATCCTGGGAAACCAATCCTCGATCGTTTTCCATTTTTCTCAAAGCACGATTGTACATTTTCAAAGCATTCATGGCTTCAAATCGATTCTCACATTCGGTAGCCTATAGCATAGATATAAAGATTGTAAACAGCATTTAATGCAAGAAAATTCTCAATGGAACAGAGAGGAATGAGCAAGAACGGAATCGAGTTAATACACACAAAGGTGAAAACGGTCACGCACCTTTTTAATTAGCTGCTCCACATTTAGGTCACCGGAAGATACTGTAGATGAAGCGGAAACAGGATTTTGAAGCAAAGAAGTAAAAGACTTTTTCTTTTTTGAATGTTTTGCTGGTTTGCCCATGATTACGTAAGCTGCAAACAAAGTAAGGGATTAAAACTCAAGGAAATGCTAGGAATGAGTAGCCAGAATGATCAATACTTCCGCTATCTGGAAATTGGGTGAGCCAAGTGGCACGGGAGAAGATAAGAAACAAAAAGCGATTCCCACCAGGTTTGTGGTACCAAGGTTACAATAAACTGAAATGATGCCGATCATCAGTTGCGTCAAATAACTGATGTAATCGAGTCAGCAGACCTTTACAATCATAACACACAGGCAAGAGTGTGTGAAAATCAAGAACTGTCATATTACAAAAATCTGTTAGTTAAACGGAGTGCACAAAGCACACTTTGCAATGAACCGGATGTACGAGCCGCCCACACAGGTGTGACAGCTTCGATTTCACGAGGATATCAAAAAGTTGTTCAGTGAATATGATGCTTACCAGATTGCACCAGTTTCTAAAGACGATACACTAAGACAAACAGTTTGTATTAACGGATACATACCGCGTATATTTGATTCAGGCGATGACGAAGGTACTGAGTGATAATTGAGGAGTGCTTCAATTGGAAAGGAATACGCCTCGCCATTAGACAATATGTTATCTCTTCACGGATAAGACGGCCATGGAAAAGATTGTTTCGCGCTTGTTGTTCAAGGTATAAAAAGCCAAATGAGTTCAACCCATAGCTTTGAAGTGATATGTTAACGAGTCACGTTAGTACCTTAGCGAAGTCTCCTCAGGTCAATCAGGCAAGCTGTATATTTGGAAAGCATTACCAAAGAGGCCTGAAGACATCTAACATCAGCAAACCAGTTGGGAGATTTTTTCGAAAAACTGAAAACTTTCAACGTGAGTATCCGAAGTGTGGAAACAGCACCATTAGGAGAAAGGTCAAGACATTCCATGATAGACTACAACCCGAGATCGTTAAGGGAAACAATTCAAGACTACAGGATTTGCTAGATGTGGATGTTAATCTACATAAAACCATAATAATGTGAAAAATTCAAAAGATGAAGCCAAATCCCATTGTCCCAAATCAAACAGTTTGCGTTACATGGAAAAATATGGCCACATAATTAACTCTCGACATTATAAAGCTGATGAAAAAGGACATTTTAAGTCATGTTAAGAGTGATCTTGTTCATGAGCACAAAGCCTAAAAATTTGTACCAAGAGGACAATCAAGACTTCACTGCCGGTTAAAAAGTCCTAGCTCCGCGAACTTAAATGGTCGGCTTGCACAAGAAAGAAACAGAAGGAAATAGGTACGAAGCCACATGATGCACGATTAGATACGTGCCTTCTAATCGACTATCCGATTACATGTTGAATTAATATGCTCTGTAAAACGAGCCACAACTACCCACTCAATTACACATACATATGCCAACTCATCATTACGAATAAATAAACTTCTTTCACTTACATGTATGTACCCAATTGTCATTTCATTAAATTACCTTCACAAAAGTGCCCGCTGTCTACCGTGGCGCGGGCTGAAACAGATATCAGTAAGTTGATCTAACAAATAAAACATCGACGAGCTAAATTAACGTGAGCTAAATAGAAGTTTAGAGCTTGTTTTCAAAAGAGGTAGGTCGAAAGCTACGTATAAATGCGAAATCTTTGATGAAATATGCATGGTTCTACCACAATAAGTGGTCCGTTTTAGGACAAGCCCATTAGACAAACTGATAGATACTTTACCTAACCAGTTAGTTCAAACACAGACCAGGCCAACCTTAGACGGCTCAATGAAACATATTCGCGTCAAGTCTCGCTTGGTTCAGCTGGAGAAAACGGGTGTTTCCTAACAACATTAAAAATACAATGGTTTATCAGTTAACCAACTTATGCAGTCATAAACCAATTTGCTCGATGCATGACTGACAGATGGCGGTGATTAATCGTCCTGGTTGTGTTACCGACACCTCAGTAAATATTGCGATGATTTAGAGCTTCGTCCGATCAATAAGTCTGCAGATCACAGAAGGATCAAAACGTTAAACTGTCCAGTATGACTTCATATGCCATCTGAATGAAACGGCTTCATAATCCACTCATTACACTAGTTTAATTCTCGTTGATTAACTCTGACATCCGTATGCGAACTGCACAGAAATTTCGTTTTGTGAATGCAAGGTGAAGTCTGAACAAGTGTAATCCTGTACTCACTTGCAACGATCACATACATTGCGCATTTGAGAAGGCATATTTAAGCCTTTGTGATAAACTGTCCCGATATCCAATTATAGCTCATTCGGATCGTGAGGAATTACCAGTAGAATAACTATTATTTTCAAATGATTACAGTCTAACCTTGCTTAGTCGGTTTGAAACATACCGGCTTGTACATGTATCACTTAATGCCAGTAGCAGAACAACTTGAAATAAGACTCCGGTAACGATATTCACATACCAATTACACATTTACAATTTCAAGCAACGACCTTAACAACTTTCGGTGTCAGGGTTTGAGCAGCCTAAAGATTTATGGCAGAGCAAATGTGACGTTGTTTGTTAAGTGACATCGAACACACCGCGGTGTAAAGGCTGAAAAAGTTGACTCCCAAAAGACTGGCTGATGAATGCTTCAGGCAGCGTGTTTCAATTAAGCAAAGAGTGAAATAAAAAACGTTGCCAAGTGTTTCTATATGATGAAAATGAGCAAGCGTTGTTTGTAGGACTGTCAACAAAGAATAGATGATCAACCCAAACACAATATGCTTGTTTTGAGACGGTATACTCCGAATCCATGTTCAAAAGCTGGTAAACTGACGCCGATTCATAAAAAAGGCATAACGGATACCGATATGATTCGGAATCAGACACACTAATATCGCACACCTTGAAACACAAACAAACAAAACATAATGCAAGTGGACAACCTTAAGCTGGAGGCCTTACCGTGTAATGATCGGTAAGAGAAGCATATGTTCACTTACGGCCGTTATGTGGGAATTTTGTACAAGTAATAGGATGCTTTATTTTGACACTGGAAGTCACGTCGGACAAAATGCTTTGCAAACGCAACCACCGTAAATGCATATCAGTGACCACATAATTCAATTAATGAGTCATACGCTCTGAAAAACATGAAACATTCAAAGCGAGCATCAAACAAGTTACGTAGTTGCTAAGCGAAGCCAGTCTTTGAAACATTCGCCACTTCCCATCAAACAGATCTACGAAGTGCGGAACGTGTGATGCTCTAACAAGCTGCCATATAAGCAAAGTAGTAGAGAAAGTTATAAGCAGTTCGTGCAAAACGGACGACATAGGTAAAAGACTAATAGCAAAGCGTGAACAAGCAAATGGATAACATTTCCGAGAATGACCTTGAACAAACTGTAGAAATACTGATTCTCCTCATTGTAAAACCGTAGCTAAATAATCCGAACGCCAACAGAAATTTATCGTATTAAAGAAATGATAGCTGCCAAACAATACCCAAACGCATTTGTTGAGAACACAATTAAGCCCATGTCAACTAAGGAGAAAACCAAAACGACAAAAACTTCCAAGTCTACTGTGCAAATACCGTATCGTGAACAAAAATCTGGATGAATTCGCTTCATCCTCTCTATGTACGCTATGCGGACCGTATTTGGGTTAGATAATACCTTAGAACGACTGGTGATGCATATTAAAGATCCAGTTTCTATGGCGGACCAGACGGACTGTGTCTACGAAATCAAATGCGGTGATTGCAATGCCAGCTATATAGCTGAGACAAGCAGACAACTGAAAGTATGTATTGCCAAACATAAGAGACACACGAAGTTTCCTCCTAAAGACGCATATCAACTTCAGAAGCTAGAGAATGATTCGGCCATCGCACTATATGCACTATCAGAGAATCACAACGTAGGTTTTGATCAAGCTCGAGTGATTCACAGGGGTCTGCCTTTCCATGCAGAGCGCTGCTGCACTGAAGCTCTCACCATTTACACACAAGCTCGTGTTAATCGCAATGATAGTAAACCGGTGTCTGCAGTGTGGCCTGGATAGATAAACAACACCAGACATAAACGAATCTTAACTACATCAATCTCATTGATAAATGGATTGAGAATAACACAACGTTATGAGCAAGTTGTAATACTCTACGTTTCAACCACCTCGGGTGGCCTTCCTCAGGAATGTTGTTTGACTTCATTCGTACAAAATTTGGTGTGGATATATTACATCAATCTTACCCCCCCACCTAATGGGCAAACGATTCGACCAACCAATTCAGTTGCAGCGCCGAAGGACATGAACACGGCAAATCCCACGTTACCTCTGTTCCTTTGTTAGTATGATTTTGATTACAACACTTCTGAGGAAAGCCACCTGAGGTGGTTGAAACGTGGAGTATTATAACTTGCTCATAACGTTGTGTTATTCTCAATCCATTTATCAATAACATGGTAAACACGACGCCCAAACTGTTTGACTTCATTCGTACAAAATTTGGTGCGGATATCTTACAATCCGAATCTAGCTAATAGTATCAGCTGACGTTGACAGAAGTCGATGACTGCCGCTTTCACTAAATCAGCTAGACAGAATCACGCAAGATAAATGAAGATGGAGTAAGCAATCATGAATACCTAATAGACACAGCCAACTAGGAGCTTTCACCAGTATAGATCCGAGAGCGATGAGGAATCAACATAGAGAAATTGCACGAATACATGACGATGGAAGCTCCGGATAAATTGAAGCGTACACATGATGTAACGGTAGACGCTGTTAAATGTCAAACAAACAGGTGAGAGTGCGACAGTCAGCGTTATTACCGCTGGGCTATCGGAAACGCGAAGGTAGAGTGAACCTGGGATGGCAACCGTAATGCTTACTGAAATCAAACTTTAAGGCAGAAGCTACCCAAGTAGCATATTAACATTGCTTCTGGTAGAAAACAGAAATGTAGAGGGAGCTTCTGGAGATACTGAGGAGGATAACGGGAAAAAAGTGAAGACTTCATGTTGTGAAGAAAGACGCGATAGCCTCTCCGAAGCGAGGACTTTACACGGGTCTACGGGGAAACGGTTATGAAAACGGCACACAAGTAATGAATGTGAATATTACCAGTAAGTTGACTATATACAGACTATAACCGAGATTAATTATCTTTCTATCCTTTTCAGCTAGCATTGTCCACATAATCCACAACTGTTTGCCAAATCACCCACAAAACGACTAGCTTCCTGGAGCGAGCATCATCAGGCTCGCAAAGACTACAACACCACGATCCTCAACAGAGAGTAGATGGAAGACAGAATGACGTTGGTAAGGATGAGGGCTGTAATAATCTCACCGTGAACGGCGGTTGTGGTAAGCAATTTTCTTTACACTTGAAAACAAACAAACAGGGAACAACAAAGAGTCGCAAAGAGAAATTTATATACTTCAAAATCGATAAAACTGGATGGGAAAATTGCTGAAACATAGGAGACCGGGGTATCAATGGAGTTCAATGTATACAAGCAAGGCTCACAGATGATAGAAGAAAGGGTACGGTATAAAGTAAAACCAACGAAACCAGCTTAAGAGAATGCTATGCGAAACACCTCATTGTAATGATTCACAAAGTGGACATCGAGATTTTCTTTGATAAACGGAGCTAGGTCGTCGAAATCTTTCCGATTGGTTTCGGGTAAAATTAAGCAACTGATACCGCCGCGTTTGGCCTGAAAGTAGATCAAAAACAGTTAAAGATTAGGCCATGAAGTGTACAACGTAAGTCAAATCCGTTAGAATGCATATCTTATCGACAACAAGTAATCAATTAAATTGGTTCGAAGGGCAGTCCATAAAGTACAGTCCATAAAACGTCCTCCAAGTGCTGTGCATCAGATTTATAATACGAACAATGTTAATGTAATCTTAGTCCAGTGGAAGATTTGGAAATCAAATCGATGGTGTTCGAATACAGTATGACATCAAAAATTCACATGAAGAGAAAGAAGTTAGTGCAAAAAGAATCGGATCATAAGGCCAACAATTGCAAAACATCAACGAGAGATTGATGTAGGTCGTCGATGGGCACAAGTACCAGATACAGACAAAATCAAATGTAAATATAATCATACGCGCAAAAAGGCATGATGTGCACGACATACACTTGAATAATTGGGAGAACATCACTCTCCAACCACAGAAGTGGTTTTGTTCTATCGCTTCTCATAGTTAACAACATTAACCGAGATGACATCTTTAAAATACTGCGTAAACTACACTTTCATTATGTTGTGAACCCCCCTAAACAATACGCTGGCTTGTTCTCGATATAGTGGTACGTTTGATACAAATCGGATTCTCGTACCGGTACTAATCAACACGAAAATGTCGGTCCCGAAAATGCCGCAACTGTCCCAGGATTTGGTTCCCGATACAAGCCAAAAGTCGCGTACAAAGGAAACCGTTTTGTTCCGCCCCAACACGTGTGTGATAAAGGCGACAAATACAAAGTACTTATATGATGCGCAGTGGTCAAAAAGAAAGACAGTTACCGGAAAAAAATAGTTAAGGTCACTAATGGGCATAGCGGAATAAAAAGTCAGACAGGTAAAAACTAGCCAAGGCTTACTCTCGGTCGCTCTGAGCAAGTCAGCTAACTGGGACAAAATCAATCGTTTTTTTTTCTCAAGAAAGAGGCGGTTTTTAGACGGAAGGAAATGGACGCCCTAACACATACAAAGTTAAACTGAGACAATCCAGTCGCAGTAGACAAAAACGTTGAGATTAAATTCAAAGAATAGAATATCAGCCAAAGAACTGTTCATCTCTGCAATAAGAGCAAGCGTATGGTAAATACAAAAAATGGATAGTCATGGTTAAACTCAACCATCAGGCAACAGTTCGAACCTCCGCTGGTGAACTAGGAATTTAAGTCAACCCTCTATCTAACTGTAGTAGTAAAAGCGAGAGAATTTGATAAGTGGATGCTGGAGCAATTGATGATAAGAAGCCGAGAAACAACAAGGTGCCTTCTTCGCTGCTGACCAGGAATAACACAACTCCACTCTTGAGGAAAGCTACCACCTGTGAAGAAAGTCGGATTTTACAGAAGAAAAAAAATCTTGACGATTGTCAGATTATGGTCGAGACATGCACCATGTTGTTAATGAACCTAAATTAAAGACTCCCGCATAGTAGTTTGTCAAAAGAATAACCTAGTATATTTTGGAATCCGGTAAACAAGGTAGGACAGATTTACGTCGTAGTGACTTGCAAAGAACAGATGAGAAGGTGCCTATCACATACGTGGAATAGACAATGCCATCGTACAGCAGAATTATTGACACACTCGAAACAAAAAGACAGAAATACCGCTCATCGAAAAGCAAGCGGTGAGATAACTCCCCTCGTCGACCGCTAAGGAAGTCAAGAGCATCAGACAACACAATAACCTCAGAGCTTGACTCAAATGTTTTCCTATGAAACTAACACAAAAATATTCATCTCAAAGATTGGACATTGGAAGTACATGAAGACTTCTTATTACTATTGTGACGACAAAAGACGCGTGGCTTGCAAATTCATTTATTGCACGAACCCCCGTACAAGTTTTTAAACATGGGAGCAAGAACACGTACACTCATCTGTACGGCTGACGTGCATTCACACACATATGCGTAGCAGTACGTTGTCATTCGCCCTCGTGGAACTTCCCTCATAGCGCGTACACACTACTCCGATGGTCGCTTTTGGATCGTCGTCTTTCTGGCGTTGAGGCTTGCACATTAGTTCTTGAATGTCGCTTGTGAGTAGTATAATACTCAAAAACGAGACTGCCTGTTATACAACATTACTAAATATGGCAGAATTCGAACAAATTCAGAAAAATACTTTTTCTGTAAGTCGACATATTTGACAGGTGAGATATTTTCTTCTAGATATTTCGTAATCAAAACCACGAACCAATATTGTAAACCGAAGTGCAGTGTGGACATCCATTAACTCATAAATAAAATGTGTGATAACGTATATGTGATAAGTCTGGAATGATCGCTTTGTGCTGAAATGAAGAAGCGACTAACTGCGATCAATCACGGACCGATCGAAAACGTAAGGACAATCAGAAGGCAAAAAATACCGAAGCGGCCTACGAATGGTCGGTATAGTAAACAAGAACAAGAAAGAACCAGTCACGTGAACATAAAACAGCAACTTTGACGACAGTGTGAGAGTGGAATGATCACCTCAGTCGTCTGAAAATCAGGCAACCAAAATGGTTTACGATCATATGAACTGGAGCGAAATGGACTTTTGTTATCAAGTGGTTTCGTTATAAGCGAATGAGGAAATCGCTCTCAACATTTGGATTTCAAGAGACTGTTATGGGTTGCATGAAATGAGTTAAAGATTTTGATATAAAATTTTATCGCCCACAGTGTTTATGCAGTGACAATATTTAGTTTCGAGTGAATTTAGTGCACGAAATCCGATTTACGGTATATCGAAAGATGAGTCACTTTGTACGTCGATCGAGTGTCTTTTCAAAACTCTACATAACTCAAATCCCGCTTACGGCATGTGCTGAATCTTTGCATGATGAGAAGTGGTTCAGAGCAATTTTAGGAATGAAGAACTGCCAAAAGGTCAGATACTCCTGAATGACCACTGGTTAAACCATAAACTATATCGCTGGAAAGTGCATTTTAAAAGAATATTTAATATTAGAGATGATTTTCAAAGAGCTTGATGGGAAGTCTGTTTGATGCAGAAGTTTCACAAATGGGAAATCACATCCAAAGATGTTTTAAGAAGGATTGAATGTTCGACGAAAGAATCGCATTCAAAGAACAAAGCTTAGTTTATTATCACAAGCGAAATGTTGGCCGAAGCTACAGGATAAATCAGTTCTCGACAGAAAAGTCGAAAAGTTCCAATGCCGTTTTCCACAACGTATTCCCTCAAAGTAAAGTGCATCAGTCGCCTGACAATCACGAATAATGCAAGGATTCTCATTAACTTTTCGCTATCGAGAGAAAAAACGAAGACAAAAAAAAACAGGGACACTATGAGCTAAGGATCTGAATGCGAAAACATTGTACTATAACTGTCATCGTTAGTACTGTGTTGTTCAGTAAAGTATGTCAGTATTACCGATGCGTTGTTTTGGTTCGAAGAGCATGATATTGTTGAAACTTTTTGCCGCAGGTTAGAACGATCGGAATAAAACAGTCACGGTTAGTGAATAGACGTGGACTAGCACAGTTGTAGGACGGTGTTTGACCAACATAGGCCAAAAAACGCCATCTGAAAATTAACCTAACGAGACAGCCAGGACGCATCACGTCACATCGAGCGGCCGGCTCAACTCGGATGGTATGGTCGTGGGTGGTGGTATGATTCCACTCAGCCAATCAGATTGCAGATGTGCGATCGAACACCCGTGCGCTATCTGGACTGTTTTTTTTCGCGTTGCTGTTTCACGTCCCCCGTAAAGTGATTTGCTCTGACACCCTGACTGTCACATGAATGTTTCACTTGATTCGCTCTGTCTGTCGGCCATCTATGGTAATCGTTTTTTCCTATAAGTTTGGAGCTTCTGTGACCTAGTTTTGTCTCGCTCTTTCAATAAACGGTGTTGCCGCGTCTCTTCTGATGTCTCAGTTTTGGGTCAAGCGACTGAACGCAAACCCACGGTGACGATGCAATAGAAGTCTCTCCTCATTATCATGTTTTTAACGAGAGATACTCGCTTTTGTCGTTCATCAGAGGTGTCCACGTCAAAGAAAACAGTACAGAACCAAGTGATTGCTACAAACCACGTTAAATGCTGCATGTTGTGCAGAGATATCATATGTACAAAAATGATACCTACTATTTAAAAACTTGTTAGAAGAATGTCAATCAAACCAACGGAGTGAATTTTAAATTAACGAAGATCACTGCATACATTCTTGTCTATATCCAATGATATGCAAGGTCTTTAAGAACCAATATGTGTAGCGCGTAGTAAATTGGATGCAATATACAAAAGCATAATTCCAAGATGCTGAAAAGTCACTACCATTCGAAACTAAATCAGAAGCATAAACTGTGGCACCGAGCAAATCTCAGCCTTATTAAGTTTATATTGGCTAGTTTATAGACGATACGCATTAATAAAATAGAGGATTATAATTGGTCCTGACGCCTCCCCTTTTCGATTGGTCGGCTCAGCTTTACTTTCAGCTCATTTGTTTTACCGTGTGATGCACTTAAACAATTGTTTTACTCCGACGCTCGTTATAACAAAATCCGATATTACAGCAGCGTATCATCCGGATTGGTCACCGCGCTGACATGCTAGTTTGTTCGCGTTGTTGACAACGATTGGCCATAACGTTCTGCGAATCACTCGCTGACTTCTCATCGATGCGTTCGACTAATCCAATCACTTTCCCCAGAGCACCACCAGTTACGGTAGCTAAGACAAACTGTGACTTTCTAGAAAACTCTTCGATTCAATTTGTATAAGGCGACTGCATTCAATCTCGCGTAACGTACAAAAGCGAATATAATTGCAAATATACTGATCAAAAGTTTAGAAAAGAACATGTTGCAAGTAGTGTTCCACAGATGTCACTTACAGCCAAAACTTTTTCTTTAATTCCTCCGACCTGTAGAACTTTTCCGGTCAAGCTGACCTCTCCAGTCATGGCCAGATCAGGACGGACTGGTTTTTGGCAAGCCAAACTAAGAAGGGCAGTTACCATAGTGATGCCAGCGGAAGGACCGTCCTGATATGGAAATGAGTAAAAATGTGATAAAGAAACACTAATCACAGGTTTTAACAGAGCGTGTACACGAATTTTAATCATAGCAACGTAGGACAGTATGTAAAAGTATCGAAGAAACTTACTTTTGGTGTCGCTCCCTGAGGCACGTGCAAGTGTATGTCGGTTTGACGCAAAAACTGACCGGCAGTCTCAGCTTCCTCGGGAGAAAGTTGATTCTGCAGCTGTCCGTCGACAGGACACGGTGCACCAGAGGCTGCGAACAAGCCGGCAAACGTATGCGCAATGGCGACTGACTCTTTCATCACGTCTCCTAAGCTACCAGTAAGCTGTAGGCTACCTGAAGAACACAAGGGAGTGACGAAGTGGAACAGGAGAGACGATTACACAAGAGGATGCGGTGGGTCACCGGAGTAAAAAAAAAAACATCTATGCGTAAGTCGATCACACTTAACGAATAGGACTACGCATACCTTTACGTGTACGGGGCTCTTCAGTGTCCGAGTCAGAAGATGAATCGGTAGAGGACGATGGTAAAGATTTCGACGATTTGAATGGTTGCTTGCTGGTGCACTCTACATACAACACTGATCCCCCCATTGAAGTCCACGCCAGTCCCATTACAATGCCTGGCGGTGTATTCGCCTCGTACAAGCGGTCAGTGATCCATACAGGATGTCCCACATAGGAGGTCAAGTTATCTGTGTTCACGTGGATGGGTGGTTCTTTTTCAGCATTGACAAGCTGATAGGCCACCTTGCGGACAATCTGGTTCATAGAAAAGAAGGAGGCCGCAATGGAAGTAAGTATCACATGAGCCACTTTACTCACAAATCACTAAAACTGGCCACTGCGAGTCAACTAGACGTAAGACGGAAATCAGTCGAAAATTCACTTGTTGGTTTCTCACATACTAAGGTGACTAAAAGATATTTCGCAAATAAACAACGAATGCAAGAAATCTAAAACAAACTTCATTGTTCCACAACGCGTACACTCAAACCGTAAGGCGAGCAAGTAACTGTGGCCTAGTAACCGAAAGTATAGTTTCGCAATATGGATGCACTTGTTGTTGCAAAAAACTTCACCTGAAAAATCCAAAGTGAGACAAACCAGTTTTGGATTGTGAGCATGTGTTTGACAATCGAATGACGAAGATAAACAACTTGCAGGTCAACTCAACCAACTGGCAGAGTCAAAGGCCTGTTAATCCATCGCTGTCCGTCTTTCAGGTTGGCATATGAAATCGAACAACAGGGCATCGTCATTTGGGTCTGTTTTGGCGGATAGCAATGGTCTCTTCGTCTATCACAGAAAGCATGCCTCAGAAGAAAACGACACACAACGTGACAGTGCTTCGCAGATTCCATATTTTACATCAAACAGTAAAATCCACTGTGAATAAATCAAGCCCACAGTGAGAATATCTGAACTGCTTGAATATGACCGCAAGGGTTCGAAATTGAGTTCACAACGATGCTCACCGTCAAATCGACACTCCACTACCAGTTTGGTGCTTGTTTGGTCTCATCAAGCATAGATAGTCTGAATGGGGGTTCGAACCGGCAGCCGTCTACGGAACGAGCTGAAACTCTTATCGGCTCGACCACCAGTTCTAGGAGCATCGCTTGTGATGGGGTGGGGGATTAGCAAGTAATTGAGTTACAACTTGTTTTCACCCCGTTTATGCAGATGAATACAGTTCATCTCGGAATACGCCAAAAGAATGAGCATCAAAAATAATTATGATGTAAACATACTTTTTTTAACCTTCACTCGCATAAACGATTTGAATGTTCGTACTCGATCGATACCATTCATTACCAGAATTTTCTTCGGGACTATGGTCCGGTAATCTTTATCTATAAATCTTCCACATTCAGAGTTCATCAGTAGTAGTCCAGTCTACAGAGCTAAATTGTAACGTTGTGAATATCCGATAGGCCTCTGCACAAATCTCGTTCTAAATATGTACTAGGATGCACTATTTTGCACGACGCAAACTATTATTTTAGTGATCGTGGAATTTAACAATGTAATATAAAAACCAACAAAAAACCTTGCGTGCCAACTTATAAATGATACCATCTTAAGAGACATCACAATAAATCCAGTTTTTATAGTCGGTGATATTGGGTAGAATGAGCATAAATAAAAAGCGGACGAATTCAGAAAGCTTTTTGCCTGTCAGACACAAAAAGGGTGATGACATCACTGAAATTTTGCGGATGTTGCCGCAGGACTAAAAAAGCACGATGTTATCAGGAAACTAGTTTTCTAACGCAAAACACCACACTGAGTAACGTAAATGACAATTTTTGGAAAAGGTCTATGAAAGAATGAGGGAAACTCAAATAATATCAAGTTCCTGTCCACTTCATATCTCACAGATGTAATGCAAACGACTACTTAAATTTTATTTGTTTGCTCCCATCTTCTGTTATATAACAAAAACTTATCTCACATCTGAGTACAAGTGATAAGATTTTTGCACGAGTTCCATCAAAGGATGTAAACAGGAATTTTGTTACTAGCTGAATACTGAAAGAGCCCGAAGGTCTAGTATTAACTACCGTATGAGCAGTTCAAGCGAGAAAGTCACTAAACATTCGGAAAACACCAACCTGAAACATACGACATATAATAAGCGTGGCTTCATTCGATCGTTAGGTCATCAGTTTGACAAACTCTATAAGGGACGTCGATAACACAGTTAGATTTTACAGGGTCGAGGAGGAAGAGACAAGTGTGTCTAGGCACCTACATCCGATAGCTGTTACCCTTGCTGTGAATGCAAAAGACGCTTTGTCTGCGTGAAATCCCGTATGACTTATGTGGAAAAATAGTACAACGAACGCGTACATTCGTTTGCATGGCTGACATGTATTCACACACACACATGACAACAGTACATTATCATTCGCCTTGGTGACAAGTCCCCACAGTGCGTACACACTGTTTCAATAGTCGCTTCTTGTCCCTCATTTTCCTGACGTTGAGAGCTGTCCTTCAGTTCCCATATGTACGCATTATACCACTCACAAACTAAGCAACCTGTTAAACAACACCCTGACTGATCGGCAACAAGAATAAACTCAAATGTCCCAGCTACATAACCAGCAATCAGACAACTCACCTTTTCAATATGCTTCTGTAAATTTCGTACGCCACTTTCGCGACAGTACTGCTTGATCAAACGCAAAAGTGCACCGTCATCGACTTGCATCCTATCGTCCGTCATGCCGCAACGTTCAGCAGACTGGGGGAACAAATAGCGCTGTTCGAGAGACAAAACAGGACGATCAATATGATTCCAAGCATCAAACAATAGGAACAGATGGATCATAAAATCAGCTGGTCAAAAGCATTGTGTTTTTAAGTTGAAATAATCACAACAACGGTTATTTCATAGTGGCATTATCGTAAAATTCATGGATATGAATCCAAACATCATTTACTATGAACGGAATTAGCAATAATGGAAATGCCAAAGAAAATCAATGTTGGCACACGTGACAAAACCGGGTGGGTTCACTGACTCTATCCTTGCAGACAGAAAAGTGTCATCTAAGGTGGATATAAAAGGCAATGGTGCCCATAAAACTTGTAGGAGGTAAAAGGGACATTCATAAAGGACGAACTACCGTTACTAAAGTGCGCAAAACAACGTAAGAAACTACTGAAACAAAAAGGACTGACCTCAGATACATCAAAAACTCTAGCAACTAGAAAACAGACAACACTGGAACAAGTATGTTCTTAATATTATGCGCAGATTAGCTAACGGGGATGGTCGTTTCCACACATGACTATATCAAACTGGCAAATATTTACAAAAGCCTTTAAACACGCGCAACGCACACCACCGTATTTTTTCAAAGAAGACAAAAATTGCATTATCCACCAGTAGAATATTCTTTACGTAACCGATGATAGTGTCGCTTAATTCCATGTTTGTAAGCAGCTACTCGAGTTTTGTCTAAAACTGGAATCTTTCCTAATAAGAGAAGAGGCCTCATTCAGTTTCAGTAAGACGGTTCGCCATGGATTTGAGAAAATGCTGTAAACGATGTTCCAAATTCAACGACGCGTTGTCATAACAACCAGGAAATGAATGTGGTTTCAGGATTCGGCTGCCGACAAACAATCTAGTGGCCGGAAAACCAGAACGGAAAGCTATTTATTAAGCTTCAGCTAAGACAAGCAAGGCATTAGATAGTCAAGGCCTTGAATCTGTCATCTGTATACATATGCATACCGAGACTCGCAACACAAGCCCTGTTGACTTCTGTTCTTCGTCATATCAGACAGAATCCTCAACCTAAGATGTTCATTGTCCTTCCAACTCCAATCAAGAAGCCAGGAGTACTACACTGAAGCGAGCTTCACAGTTAGTCTTCATACCTCGAGCCCATGTCATGCGCTGACCACTGGGTTGCCGCTTCCAGCCTAATCCGCCACACACAAACAAGACACGATGTGGTAAGCGATGAGATGGCATTTGTAAAGCATCACCAAGCCAACGAAACCTGTGAGGCGAGATCAAAACGTCTGAAGGTCGACAGAATTTATCCGTTCCGAAGACACCAGTAAAATTCGTCACTGCCGACACAGAGTTCCAACACACGCCGCAAATGCTGCGGAGACAACGATGGCCGAAAACGAACATTCTACGAACATTCTTCTTTATAGCAGACAACAATAATTTCGACCATAGTGGGACGTCACCAAAAAAGCATACTGTGATCTAATTAAAATCAGGAAATGTTCAAAAGTAAATCAAGTGAATAAAATATAGCAATAACTTTTAAGAAAAAATCCTCCGTGATAACCTCCGGTTTGAGCTTTGGCAAATGCAATAAGATGTGAGAACTTCAAAACATTGTCCTCCTAAACCAGCGGCGAAAAACTCAAGCTTAAGGAAAAAAAGCCAGACATACACAGGAAATCTTGAAACAATAACAAAATAATAGCAAATATATGACAATCAGCCCGAACATACACGTGCAATTTCCAGTTTTTCGTCTTCCACATAACCGGACACCTCTATCATCTCCATCCGATCCCGAAGCGGTTCCGGAATGGTATCCAACTGGTTGGCTGTGGTGATGAACAACACGCGACTGAGGTCTACGGTGACGTCCAGATAGTGATCAAGAAAGTTCGCGTTCTGTTCTGGATCTAACAACTCGAGCAACGCACTGGCTGGATCACCCTGCCATCCACGACCCAATTTATCGATCTAGCGGTAAACAAGCGGATGGTTTATGCGAAAAAAAGAGATAATGAATGTCCACCAGGAAAGCGACAAAAACAAAATAGAAGTGGTTCCGTCACAAAGAGGACTGCTGAGAATTGAGGAAAGAGTACTGAAACCTCCAGCAACACTTGAGTTTCTCCTAATAAAGCAAGTATAACAACCAACGTAATATGGTCTCGATAGGGCATAACAGAAGTGTAGGCGATGTACATCAACAATAAGAAGATAACAACACACTGAACGGTTACACCGTTGTCCGGAGGTGTAACTTCATCAGGATGCGTGTGATGAGAACCCGCTTTGACATGATACGCAGCCCGGTACCTGCTTCGGAGGGAATAAACATGTTCAGATCAAACTTACCTCGTCTATCAAAATCAGCGGGTTCTCTGTCTTAGTCTTCTTCAGACATTGGATAATTTTGCCCGGCATGGCACCCACATACGTTCGCCGGTGACCTTTAATTTCCGATACGTCCGACATGCCTCCGACGGAAAAACGGAAATACTAAAGTGGGGGTTCGGGAAATGAATGCACAGAATATAACGTAAGAAAACTGCGTAAAACAGTATTGACGGCACATATAGCATAAGCGTTCACGAAGAAAACGTCAGCTGGCAATCACAAACAAACTGTATAGGTTGATAGCATTGGGTTATTCGTATCAAAGGCCTCGTGTGAAGCAGTGACGATCAGACCACTGGAGGAGAACTCAGTACTAACAACCAACAGGATTGTCTTATTAATTAACTAAATAAAAATGATCACGGGAGTGAAGGTTGTGGATCTTCTTGATAAGAATTCATCAGATAATGTGCCCTTGGGCAAATTAAGAGTTATTCTCATTCTATAATGTCTCACAAGTCAAATTATGCTGAGTTAAAACCGTACCTATGACAGCTTATTGTCCATTAAAAGTGATAATCGCTGATGATTGTCACTGAGAGTTGACTGCAGCGTTTGCATTCAGACAGACTTATCAGTCAAGTCCTTTCGGAAATAAGGAGTAGACTTGAACTCCGAGCTTACCAGGATTTATCGGCGGTATATACTCTTGCCTGGATTGGTAGTTGTTCCTAATGTGCTTACTAGACAACCATGTTAACCAGTGTGCTACTGACCCCAAATCGGGCACGGATAAAGCCTACCCTGTAAAGAGTGCTGAATTTATGATTAACTATATACGCAACGTAAAGATCCTGATGCATCTCACGGAAACAAAAAGACCAAAAAACAAAATTCCACAAGAGCGATCCAATCATGGTTGGATAACACATACTGAAACGGAATGAACAAAAGCAACTAATTCCATTTGGTCGTGTAAACCCTTAACGGACTATGCAAGCGATTAAGTGGAAAGCTGTGAATGTTCCTGATTAGGGTAAAAATTTGTGTTTTTCAGTTCCTCGTCAGTCATTTATAGAGTTCTCCAATTCGGCACAACTAATACAATCGATATCAGTCGTGCACGAGACCGACAGCATTAGCCAAAATATAAACTCACTTTGCTAACATGCCCGGGGGGAAATGCTTACAAAATCGAAGTGTTGCGGAGTTCGTATAATTGTGGTTTAATGTCAAATACTTCTACCGATAAGTAAAACGTATATAGTAAGGCGCTAATATAAGAAAAGCCAGCACAACGAAGAAGTCACTATGGCGGAGATCCCTGGTTACGAAATTCCATTTTAAGAGAGAACGGGTTTCTGTAATTTTTTGCAAGTAACATCTATAAAACGAAAGTTTAAATACAAAATATAAATTCACCATCTCCAAACATGTTCACACTCGCCATAACGAACTACCCAGAGTGGATCAAGGCATAAACAGGTTCGTGTCACCAGCGGCAGTTTAGCAGACACAGACTCGCCGAAAAAGTTAACTGCCTGCTTGTGTTTTGAGCTTAGAATCCCAAAAAATGATACACATAAAACATGACAACCAACAATCACAATTATGGATATAATCAGGCATGCTGGGCTGAATGAACAGTGTGTACTTATCATTTGATGTGCCCACTTGCAGAGGAATTGGTACTGACCATAATGATACTATGTCCCATAGAACAGATACCGTGGTGATAAGTGAAATAGGTCAAAGATGATTACAGCATGACCACACAGTACACTGTTCTCAACAGATTCACTTTAATACCGTACATGGCTTGCCGCAATCAGTGCATTACGAGCGTGAATGCAGGGAAACGCGAAATGTAGTCGGCATCATTACCAGAAACAGAAATACATTGGTGGTTCTCACTGACGCCTAACTGTCACAGTTCCTGCCCAAAGCTTTGTCGAAACTATCAAACTGGATGGAATTAGAAAAGGTGGGTATTAAGATATTGACACAAATCTTGTCAGACGAAGTCCGACATCGACATATAGAAATCTAACGTCAATGATGAGGCGTAAGTATCAGTGCCTGCAGTGACTACGAATTGGACCAACACAAATCGTCTTCTCCCCCCACCCTAGAATCTGTGGAGCAAACAAGAAACACAGACTACTTGCAAGCTTCAAACAAACAGGAATGGTCGAATCACCAGGCCTCTAAAAGAAATGACCCATCTCACATGCTGTCGAATACTGTGATGTATAAGTAACCCAAGCTCAGCAAAGTCAAGGCACGTCCAGGTTTGAGTAGACTTCCAACATATTGAAGCAAAGATGATGGCAAAACACAATCAATTTCGGCAAACCGTTGGTAGTTGAAGTGAAGGAAGACGGCGAGGTTGGACTTAAAAACGTATCATACGTTTCCAAAACCATCACGATTTCGAATGTCCCTGTAGGAATGGCCGACTTAAAATTGCCAGAGAGGGACGGCACATGTGGAAGATAACTCAACTGTAGCCCTCTACTTCTGGCCATAATCTGCGTGAGCATAAGTCATGGCGCCGGCACTTAGATAACATGAGGATGCTATGCAGACGCCCGAATGTGTACTTCCTCTGAAACAGAGGGACCAGAAAGTGAAAGTGGATGTGAGAATGAAAAAAAGCAATTAGGGCGGTGTTACATGGAGTCAATTTATGCTAACAGAAAAATGGAGATTCATCATGCATTGTGAAGGAAGACTGTACGCAAAGGACAGTTGGCGGGGTCTCCGCAATGTAGGTCACACGTTCGCCACAGAGTGTGGCCGCGGTCGAGTGATCCGGTCTTGTGTGGTATAACTGATGCTGCTTGCACCATGGAGTGACCGCGTCATTCTGATTGGATGTTGGGGACAACTTCGGTGACCAAGCATCCGCGTCCCGTGCTTAGCATATGAACTGAGGGAAGGGGATTTTCGCTCTATGTGCATATATAGCATGGCGGATTACATAGCAATCTTCGACCATTTCGATTTGAAACATGCTAAGACCCACAGTTAAACCTAGATTAGATAGAATGGAAAATCGTTAAGCAGCACGCATAATTATTTACAAATAACGCCAACTTTTATCACAGACAATTAAAGTCGTACGTATTGAGTAAAGTTTCGTACTAAAGTATACATTTAGGTATTTGGACATTCGTTGGCAAATATTCATTCTGAAATAACCGCCCATCGTATTTGATTTGTATACTCACTACACCGGGTCACTCAAGAGAAACACACTGAGAAAAGCTGTGACGATCAAACTGATGGCAGTCGTTAAAAAACTTGAAAAATGAACAAACGTGAGCGCTTACTGCACATTTTCGACTAAGTCATGTGATATCATAATCGATCGATTAGTCTGTAGCTAAAATGAAAACCAAGTAGGAAAACGGACAAAATCCTTGAAGATAAGCAAGACGGAAGTAACAACAAAATGTCCGCGGTACTCAACAAAGCAACTAATGAGTTGAATTTTCATGATTTCTTTCAAAAACACTGGCGAACTACTCGACAGACTTTCAGTCGTGTCTCCTTCGAAGTTTTTACCACGCTATGAAGCAGTCTAACTGGACATGAGGAAACAATTTTTGACACTAAAACTCATTCATAATCATATAGTTCATGGAGTTTTGCGTAAAGTCACCCATGAGATTGCGTGAAACAATCGTTTCCTTGTCACTTTAAGAAAACGTAGGTATTAAAGCACCAATATGTTCGATCCAGTACAACATTTCAACGAACACGTCCTATCAGAAATATACAAATCCATATCGAGACTCGAGGCAGTCGTAACTTCTTATATAGAAACAACATGCTGAATAGCTAACTTACCTTGCGATTAAGAGCTCTTGCGATTGAGCGGGCAATGCTTGTCTTGCCGACTCCCGGAGGGCCGTGGAAACAAAGGATTTTTCCTTGTGTCGTGCCTTTTAGCTGACTGACAGCGATGAATTCCTGGTAAATGAAACAATCGAGTGGATACAAAATTAGCGACAGAAAGTTTTTTTTCAAGTTAAACACCTGCAACGCTTGTGTGGTGAACATGATCAACAGACGTACCAGGATGCGTTTTTTCACATCTTCCATGCCGTAGTGATCTTCGTCCAATATTTTTCGAGCTGAGGCGAGATCCAAATGCTCTTCGCTCGTCACGCCCCACGGCAAGGTGGTTAGCCAATCCAGATAGTTTCGAGTCACACTATGGGAATGAAACAAGTGTGCAGAAGAACGAGCAGTTAAATCGAGTAGGCCTGAGATTTGGGTAGGTGGCTATCGCTCTAAGACTTCAATCTTATAGTTGACTGTGCAGAGTCAGCTTGCTTTGATTTTCAAATAAAGAGGGATTCAATATAAATTACACGCGACGGGACTTGCTACGATCAGTTATGGGGCCTACGTCGATATCATCAATCTGTACTGAGTTCACGACAACTACCAAATCCCATATCTGGAAGCACAAACAGAAATGAACTCGAACGCCTGTGATTAGAAGAGATAAAACATACGTGCCGTACATATCTACTGAACGGACCTTGGCGGAGAATAAGTAAATGCGATTCGTGGAGAAGGACAAACATCATTAAACACTACCGTTTCCCATGATTAAGTGACATAATAAACGCCGCTGTCAGCGATGTTGAGGATAAGTGAAATGTCACATAAAAATCCATTTGATCCATACTGACTTCGATTACCCAATTCGGCGTGGAGTGTGACATATGACTGCATCAACGACGTTCATGTTGAAAAAACCAAGAAAGCTATAGTTATACACTGGGATATCTTTTTTCCAAATTTACCAACACAGCGGCGCAGCCTCAATGGTAAACGAAACGTGTCATATCAAAGCTGTCATTACTCAGGGTGTGAAAACACGAGTAATTCAGTTTCAGGAGGCACTGTGTTAGGACAACGACTGGCACATGCAACACAGAGATAGCCCATCCGCCAAGCGATTAAACGCTTTCTATACTATGCGTGCATTATCCGCAAATGAGACAACCTCTACATACTCTGATTCCCAGATTACATACCTCAAGAGAAGGTTTACACGACCATTTGCGAGGCGCAATACATAGCGAATAAGGAGTTGGAATCAGCTTAGAAAACCTCACTGACAGACGACGAAAAATGAACGTTGTGGTATGCGTAATCCTTAAACTAAGCGATGTAAACCTCAAAGTCTTTGAACCTTCCGCACGAGACTTTAGCTGAAACGTAAAAACTCACAAATTAACCTAAAGTCAGGTAGAAAAACACTAGGACGGAAGAGGACGCAAACCCACACTTATCAAGGTATGAACCCATCAAAATGGAACAGCAATAAAAAAGGGATGAGACAAAATATCGGGTCAACGACTGACTTGAACTCCGAGGAATGATTGTCCAACACCCCAAGTTTGCTCAGTTCCTCATCAATAACCTCCATTACAGCAGGAGGTACAGTGAGATCCTGTGAGAGACGAAGAGAAAACAGAATGGTAGGACTCATGCTCAAACGGTAGACAGTGACACCACGAACCAAACTTGTTAAATAATTAAAATCAGATCACTGATTAAAAAACGTATGCATTGAAAACTTATGCAGGATTTACTTACTACAATTGGCAATAACTCTACCCAATCGATCTACCAACAGATTTGCCTACTCAAGTTTACGAGAGACTGAATTTTTTCAGACAATAGTTACGCCAACAAGTCTAGTAAAAATGCGCTCACCAAACAAAAATCTTGAAGTAGCTCGACCGTTACTATTCATATAGCTGACCATCATTTTACACGACTTGGTGGTGACTTCGCCCACGCGAATCACACAGTAATTCACTCATGACAATGAATCACGAATGTAGAGAGGCAAAGTTAATGAGATATTACTAAAACAGATGGTTCCGCTAAACTGTCCGTCGCGGGCCTAAGTTTCTGATACGTACACACATTTTAGTAAATACAACAAAGTTAAAACAAAATAGCGAACATAAGGGCTACAATAACAACAAATGAATGCAAAATTGAAGGGAACGCAAGTAATCAAAGCGACTGCCACTGATTTTGACCGTGTGCTCTTTTTAGTACTGACTATACCCAGAAGACTAGCAACCCTACGGTCTTAATCAGAAAGAGGGTAACTCATTCCCTATGCAAAATCAGCGTTTGACTTTGGAGACTTTGTTCTTTACAGAACGATTTGACTGCCGCTTACAACATAAGGTTGAATGAAAATACGCTTGGGCAATTGAAACTGGTATTGTGAGATCAACACTCTCATTTGCACATAAGACAAAGATTCCGAAAACAGGAGAGCGAAGTGCCAAGCAGATACCGGTGATCAGAAACACAATTCTCAAATAGTATCCACACGAACAGGTAAGTTTCACAACCATACAGAAGGACTGTATGTGCTGAGGCATTGTGTACTCTATTCTGCAACGAAAGGCTAGTGAAATACATCAAAGATACAAGTGCCGGAGATTAGCGAGTACCTAAATGATCGATACTCGTCAAAACGCGATACACGACACATTTGGACCTAAATGGCAAACGTGAAAACGAAAGACATTGTGTAAACGGCCGAAACGTGAATTTAGTAAAGTGGTGAGACAGTTTTCTGGAAGACATGTGCATCCATGTTGAACTACAAATGATTAGGGCACACATGAAGAATAAAGACCTCACCTTCAGGCGAGATCGGAACTTGTCTACAATCGTGTCCTTGTCGTCCTTTTCCAATCCCAACTCCCGCTTAATGACCTTCAGCTGTTCCGTCAGCATGTAACGACGATGTTGTTGCTTAACTTTCTCCTCGACCTCACGACCGATTTGTTGTTGTAGACGACCTAGTTCGTATTCCTTCTTTACAAGATTGAGAGACAACCGGAGCCTCTGACGGATGTCCATCTCTTCCAAAACGCTTTGTAACTCATCCGGCTCACCGGCTCCGCTCAGTGCAGCGCCTGGAACAGAGCGAGGTCACAAGTGCTGCGTCAGTGGAATTCATCTGACTGAAGCGATGCTCGTTCTACAAGCAAAACCACGCCGTCTAAACACAATTCTGGAAAACACCATCATGGAAGCTGATTGCAAATGCAACTCGAACAGCGTTGTGATGGTTCCACTCTTACTCCGCCAGCTAGCTGTTACGAAAATGAACTGGCTTGTCAATAAACTAAAGCACAAATCGAGCAAATATCATTCACAGATGATTAACCGTAATTCAGATGATGTTTTGCGATAAACGTACTAACATTTCCACACCGTTACACTACCCTTATAATGTAGGCTGTATAAAACAAACGATGAGAGTATACAAAACTGAAACAACTTTTTAGGCACACTGCAGCGCACAGTTAAAAGACAGCAAAATTTAACGATATCGATCAATTTGAAAGTAAAAATCGTGCGTAAACATGATACACAAGTATGTCACTGTCATAGTTTGTGGACTGTCAAGCTAAGGTCGCAGTGAAGAACAGTCAAATCGGACTAAGAAAAGTCTTATGTAATTGAAGGAGGAAAACGCATAGCATAAGAACAAAGCTACAATGAAGCAAGTGGTAACAAAAATATTACATATCAATCCAGAAAAAAAGTCCACCCGAAGACCTTTTCAGAAATGAATCACTGTCAGCAGGTAAACGTGAACGACGAGGAATGACTGAAGTGCTATACTAAGTCATGTATGCAAATAGAAGTCCATGATGCTGGTGTGCTGAGAAAGCAGGAGTATATTAATAGAAAACAAAACAGGAAGGATAAAAAAGGTTTCGCAAGAAGTCAATTTAGCAACGAGCTACTTTCAGTATTTCCCCCAAGCGATCATGGACACATATACACGTGAACTGTGTAAAAAATATAACTGTCAGTAACATGGAGAGTACAGTCTACTCGGGGAGAGCAGGAGTATTGGTAGATCCATGGAAGCGGTATACGTGTGGTAGATGTGCCTGTTAAGGTTGAATGGTTTACGCTTCAAGCGATTTTTGAAATAAATGGCCAAACAAGAGTTTGAACGAGCAATTTTTGTGCAAACAGCACTGGCTGTTAATAGCATTCGAATCTGTCAGTCACGATGTGGCATTGACGAATTTCAAAGATAGTTCGGAATGCATGTTCCTACTTTAAGTAATGGTCAGCATCAGTCAGAAAAGAATCACCCGTCCCAAAACTGGATGTACTAAATCATATCAAGGCTACTTCGGGATACGTTCATAAGTCGCTATCGATAACAGCCTGATAGTTATCCAACACAAATCAGCTTGGAAACAACAACTGAGATGTCATACGCAACAAGAGTAAAATTTACGAAAGCCATACTATTAATGTGGCAAGTGATAAACGTTACAATAGCCTGAGTCGTATAGTAGACATTCTGAAATGTATTTTAAAATCAGTGACTGATAATCTCGTCTACGACTTTAATAGTGTAAGACAGGCAGATAGAAAGAACGTTTTTTGGTTGCGGTCTAGAAAACTTCATGCACTGTTTTCAGGTGAATGTTTTGGTGGTCGATCTTTGGAGGTATCCAGTTTGACAAAGTCTGTAACGAAAATATCCAAATTTGCGGTGTAGACTACCCAGCGTACGTACTTTGTATGTCCTGATCCCAAAGCAGCAGATGAGGTTTTTCCAATAAACCGATGAAAAATGCCAAACTGTCAACTGGCCAAACCGTGCGATTAGTTCGTGGATTGACTTTAAAACAGATCCACACACTCGATGGAGCAAAGTTACGCACACAGAAGATTCGATAATGAAACAAATGCTAAGAGAATTACATTTGAAATCAGCTGTCGAGATCTGGGTTTCACGGCTCATTTATGATCAGAGAAAATAGTGCCTGTAAGGATAGGATAGGATAGGAACACGTGTCCCTAGTTTGACGATATACACATACATTTACCATAAGTGAGAGAGCCCGCTCATATACATCATCATAACAGCCATGAGCCTGACCAAAAGATACTGTGGCTCGGGCCGCCGTTCAACTCAACAGCGACGTGGAACATCTTAGAAGAAAACATTACTAAGGTTGAAAATTATTGACAGAAGACTAAGAGGAAGAAGCGGAAATGGTATGGATACAGGTACGCCATTGACTGCGATACATCACCATCTCGGATAGCGTCTTTAACCAGCGGTTTGAGTGATCACGAGGACCCCAGCCAGGCAGGCGACACCTACCCACTTTGCTCAATGGAGCAGTCAAGGTCTTCATATTTTGTGACCACTCATACACAGTGCGTAAAGGGATTGGATTGAAACAGAATGTTCAGAGTATAACACAAAAAGAATGCCTTCAAATTGTCGACAAGAATACTGACATTGCACGGATAATAAGAATAGCCTACTAGCAACAAGTTTGTAAACAAGTAGAATGAATATAAATGAAATAAAGTAGCTTACAAAATTCACAATATGATAGATTCCAACAGCACGTCTGTCGCAAATAAGGGGACACCTAAGAATGTTACTCCACAATTTACGGGAAATACAACTAGATTTGAGGGTGACTTTAACACGAGTATAATATCTTTCCCAAATAACAGAGAAATTACGGAAGTAAAGTGGAAAAACGCATGAATAGAAATACAAGGATGGATATGACCGTGATGTGCAAAGCATAAAAGATAGCCGTTACACGAAGCGACCAGGTAAGGCTGTAAAAGAAAACAGTGCCAAGATATGAAGTTGGACTTGAGGACCGGGAGACCATCAGTAAAATGTAGGTCACAGTTGGCGTTTAAAAATATCCTGATATCCAGAAACAGTAAAGTCAGGAGGGTAAGAAACAGACCAATTGAACAGGTGACGTAAGCTCTTCGACG
>JTDE01002766.1:16470-34192 GCA_014338405.1 Paragonimus skrjabini miyazakii | reverse complement strand
CGAAGGCGAGTTTTGTTATAGCGCTAAACAGTAAACAAAACGTTGGGCAAAACACTCTGGGCGGCAGAACTTGACTACTGCGCCGTTACTTCCGGCTTAAAAATGTACTATTAGTCCACTGGTTGATGGGCGGTTCAGCTTCAACCAGATCCGAAATCAAGTGGGGGGAAGAAGTTCCACAGAAGTACCCTGTTTAGATAAACTCGCTCTGATGCTCTTCAAAGACAGTAACTTCAATCTAAGTGAAAGGTCGAACGCTTTTGTTAAGGGCAACAGTCAACATGATTCAGGCCCTGCTGTAATCATATCCATTTGTAAAGATGATTTTTATAAGACATGAGACTACTACCGATAACATCTAATATGTTGGTTGCATTTCATCTTGTGCAAAATAACTGCAACACGCGAAGAACAAATTTATGAAGAACAAGCTGGGTTAATCTACCGTAACGAACGTATCACTCAGATTTATAAAGCTCGTAAACCGTCATGATACAACCGGATCAAGTGGTTGGACTTTCGGGCGACTTTCTGTTTCGTTGACAGAACAGCATTTTCGGACAGTCACAAGTTAGAAGACGAGCATGACAAGTGCGTCCAGGTTCAAATCAAAGTGACGGCAGACTGCGAAATTTCATTGTCTTTTGGGGTCACGAGTGTTGTTTGACAAGCTTACTCACTCTTTTCTTTTGCTGTTAACCACACTTTGGAAAATGTCCAGGTCAACTGTCAACACGGAAGTCCGAAACCAGACCCCAGTGAGTGACTTAGAGATCTAAAACCTGAGGTTGTACCATAATACACCTTCGACATACGAGGGGTATCATTCAGTCGCAGCAGCGAATTACTAGTTTTTACTCCGAAACTAACAGGAATCTGTTTATGCATTCGTCATCATTGATGAGATTTTGATGGCGGTTAAGAGATTTACTTACCTGGGTAGTCGCAACAGTTCTGATGAGCTGTTTAATGAAGCTCATGGTCAAACAGCTGTTTGGTAACCTCAGCCATTCATGACGTTGACGTGTATCGGTAGCCCTTCGATGAAGGCAGAGAGTACAAACGCCTCTTTCTACAAGAAAGTGAAACTTGACCCGTCGTGAAAGCGATATTTAAGCGGTATTTGTTTTTCATCGCCAATATCTTAATAGTATTACAAGCTCCACATAAACGGCAAGACGATTCGTCGATACGTTTTCAAAACAGGGAAGTGTTGCGTGCAGACAAGCGTGATGACCACGCTACACGGGTTCCGTCGATCAGGTACGTTCTGCAGGTACCATCCCATCTCTTGAGTTACATACAACACGATGGAAACTGGAAACAGCAACTAGACGGCAAGCGTATGATATGGATCCGGGAACTAAAGGACCCGTTAGGCAGGAAGCCACAAGTTGTTTATCCTTGCCTCATTGACGATAAACATTTCTGATTTCAGAAGCTGCTAGAAACGACATTTTTACTGTTCGGACTTGTAGTACAATTAATTATGCATTCAATTTTGTCACCGTCCCCCGTGTATTGTGGCGCCAAGGCTTACTGGGTCGTACAATATCTAGCTTTGTCATATATATGCAGAACTTCCCAAAGTTAACAGGAGCTGGAACAGGGATGTAAAGCGTCAATTATATCAACAATATCTTTTGGAAGTAACGCGTTAGAGGTAAGATACAAATCACTGAAATCAAAAGAACAGAACAAGAGGGGAAAGGATTGCATCGTGCAGGTATATGGTGCACAAATGTAAAATTTGTAGATCTGGATTGCAGTTATCTCAATAATTGAGAGAAGCCCACGATCGACGGTCGTTTAACAAACGTCGAACGGATTCATTTAAGGTTTGCACATCAAATATATCCAAACCGTACGAGTACGCACACGCCCATCGACAAGCCGGTGCACGGAACACACTCAGGCAGAAGGTGCGTACGAAAATGTTTCCAGAATGAATTAAGCGAAATATCCAAACAAAACCTGCAGGGAGGTTCTATTAACCATTTTAAGAGCATAACAACACGACTTCACAGAGCACGAGTAAGGTTTAAAGTAAATGCATAGGACAGACCAATTTCTATTATCAACAAGGCGGTACAACCAACGCAAGGACATGTTGGCTAACAGCAGGGGCCAAGCATCAGTGTACAGTTCGGAAAGAAATAAACATACTTCAGCTGAAAGATCCGGATACTATTCATTGCAACCCCAATGGCTAAAATCAAGCTCACGTTTGTGGAAGGCGAAGAGCGGAGTAATAAGTTTGAATGAAATTTTGCGATTTACAAATGTCCTCATCATGTGCACTGAGAATATCACAGGAGGAGGATTATTCGTCTAGATATCAAAAAGTGGGAGCATAACCGCACAAGTAGCCAGTGATTAATAATAACAGAAAAGTAACTAACTTACCCAAATCACTCAGATAAACGGGATTATCAGCTACTCGTTGACCTGCTTGCAGCATGGCCAGAACGTTCTCTCTGAAAAACAATAATTACAAATTTATTCCGACAATTCGTTTACACTACTACTAAATTGTCAGTAGCCATACTGAATCTCATCTAAAACATGACCCAACCAACAGATCGGTGAACGAGAATGAGGAAACAAACTTACTCCTTGAAACTACCGTACGGACGGACAATAGATCATGATCGACGTCGAATATTCAAATAATCAGAATTCTCTGTCTCCCAAAAGGTCTTAGAATATTATTTCTAATTGTCTGTGTTACATCGCCAGAAGATTCGAATTATGCGTTCAGGTAGCCTAGTCTTACGCACGGTCTGGGATGGATATATATATATATATATATATATATATATATATATATATATATATATATATATATATATATATATATATATATATATATGTACAGTCCAAAAGTAGCGCAATGGAAAGGAGCACAAACCCAATTTGTCCGTACTGAGGCAAAACTACTGTTGTAATGAGAAAACCTATCAGCCAACATCCAGAAAATATCCAGAAATCAAACTAAACGGACAGCGCTGAATAAACGGATTCGACCATTATGGGTTTACAATCAAACAAACCACGACATTGAAACAACAAATCTTAATATGAACCCAAAAAACAAGTGTTGAAACGATCTCGAACCAAACTCACCGGTAAACTGGGTTCAGATTGATGATATCACGTATAGTCTTGACAATTTCCGCACTCAACGCCTGGAAACAAAAAGGAAAAGCAGTGCCACGATCCAATAATTTTTCTATCAAGCCAAAACAGTCAGGTTGACTAAGTCAGAGAAATACTAAAACAAATGACTATGCAACGCTTTTTTGTTCACACGGACTGACACACAACAAACACATGTGTGGACTTCATTGGAAGTATGTGAAATAATTCAGGGACGCGGTTAAAACAACACGCTCCAAACAAAGGATGTTAGTCGCCGACGGTTGCAGAAAAATGGTACAAAAGGTGCGTTTGTAGAGGTGAGCGAGCACGCGAACCATTATCGACAATCTTCGATTAAGACCCAGGACACATGTTCACGGAGTTTTAGTAAAACAGTCAGACGATAACACTAATGAGTAAGTTAACTTGGCGGCCTCGATAAGGGTATCACCAGTTGGAAGAAGGTTCTTGATTCGTAAGCCAAGACTGCACTGTGCTACCAATTAAGTAATCGTTTCTCCTCATACACTAAATGACGTGGGCCTAGAGCGATCAACTGAACGTCATGCAGTTCACACGCAGACGAGAGCTCTGTGAGTAACTGACGTCTGAACGTTTGCCCTTGTGTACAGTGGTCGGCAAAGTGTTCCGCTAAATCAAACACATTTAAATGCAATACGTTTTCACGGTTGTAATTAAACAGGCTCCCTGTCAAATTCTACTGTAACTGTACAGGAAAACCCAAGTATCTTAATACCATACCAATTACTGGTTGTCATGCGATAACTGGGTGCCAGATTAGAAGTGTTTACTCTCGATGGATGGAACTCAAACCTACTGGAACTGATATTTTAAGCTCACGTATAGCAGGTATCACAGCTTCTAGCTTCGTCATTAGTAATAAATAGAACAGCATGAAGTAACCAAACCATGTGACCACAGAATTCAGACGAAAGACGGAAATTCGAACCATTCAAAACCAGGCGTTTGCGAAAACGTTAAAAAACACGTTAATTATAGATTACAATAAAACTAATCAACAACACACAAGTGTGATACACGTCTGGCTAGCAAGGTCATTTATTTACAAGGTCATCTGTGAACACACTCTGACAGTTACCGTTGGATGACAGTCAAGGGTTTGAAACAACGCATGCGCTATTGATGACTATGATGATGCATATAACTGATGACGACCATTCACTTGATTTCATCAGTTGCACAGCGCGCCATTCTGAAATTCATTATACTGGTTAATTACTATGAAAGTGAGAGTGTTGATGTACCGCGATTACACTTGATAGAACAGCACTTAATGCATTGTAAAAACCTGCACTGGATAAGTGTGTCGCAATTGAAACGTTATCACTATAAGCGCTGTTGTTGAATGTATGCAGACTGGTTAGATATTAGCACAACGGACTTGTTGTCGGAAGCGCAAAAAGAAACGCGGTTTTTTTTTGTAAAAAATGTCCAGCTTTCTGTCTAAATGCTGCAGTGTTTAGTGTTATGCAGAGCCACACGAGGGCAGGTTGTCCAAACGTAAGCATTTTAAGTGAATGAGTTTCGAATCCACCACCCCATTGTTGGAGAAGCTTGCGATTTGGTTATATGGTAAATGCTTTGTTGAGTCAAAACGGCAAGTGTTGTAAGGTCAACTGGAGACTTTGCGAACAGCAAAATTGTCTGTTGGAAGCGTTATCCGATATGAAAATGCAACACAGTTGTTGACGTATCTGCACCCGGAGTGCTGTCAAAATGGATAATCAACCGCATTTTTTCATTTTCTTCATAAAATTATCCTTAGAAAAATTCTACCCGTACCACAGGGGCACTTAGCCACAAGATCCATAGTACTACCCAGACCAGCTCCACAACCATACCTCACACATGTTTTTATCTAGGTCTTCTCAACGCGGAAGACGTCCGTCGAACCTGTACAGGCTCATGAGATCAACAATCCCCAGATCAGGGTGATAGTGGTCACATTTGGCTTAGAAATTGGCTATCTGAATTGACCTCTGTTAAAGTCCGATTGGCCCGGCAGCCGTCTGATTCACTGGAAGCCCCTCAAACAAAAAAACGTCTTTTCTATTCCCGAGTCTGACGATCATTCAGGTATAAACAATGATAGTTCTATACTTGTTTGCAAAGCGTAGGCGCCTTGATGTTGTATGTTTGAATGTAGACGTGGCTATTTTTTAGTGGTTAGGTCCCACCCCCTTCTCTTTTTTTCTTCTCTCTTCCTATACAGGGTTTGCTTTTTCATCTTCGTGGTTGTGTGGCAGTTAAGCAGCAGTGTGAACCACCGATGTATTGGCTGTCTATGAAGATGATGATGTTACGTCGATATACGCGAAGGTGATAGGACTTCTAGTTTTCGGACATCTGACGCATCATTAAGAAGACATGCTATCTAGCGACGATCCAAATAAAGTACGGCGTAGGCGTTTACAGCCGAGAACTCTTAAAAAACTGAATTTGTTTATCTAGACACATGACAGACTAATCGGATCTGGCATAAAGCTTTACCATCTTGATTACTTACAAGTGGACTCAAGTCGAACACCGTTTTTCTAAATGATTGTCCAATCACAACTTTTATGGGCGCAATCACCTCAGTATTTGGCGATTACGGGCGATTAACAAGGATCCGCACCCTCATGCTCTCCTTGCTGCAATTAGTGCCCCCACCTTCTTTCAACTTCTGTTACCTGCATATATACCTTCGCAACCGATACAATACACCATCTGTCAAAGTAAACCTTCAGTGATTATCAATTCGAGTCTCGGTGAACAACCACATGAATAGTGACTTTAAAATGGAGATAATCGAATGTAACAATATGCAACCTTCCAAGATCCATCCGTACATTCCACAGACAGGTCTTACCTTTTTCGCTCAAGCTGTCTCAGTCTCACGGCATTCACGGTTACTTGTACTCCACAAACAAACGGTTTCTTTCTTACAACCCTTAAGTCTTATACATACTGATAACCATCCATAATGTCTACACCTCAAATTCGTGCTATCTTTGGGCACGTTTCGTATACCTAAAGTGGGGGCTTCGATATATTCCACATATCTAGATAGCATTCTAAATAAATTGTTCGCCCCATCAACGAGCTTTCAGTAAGTTTAGAGCTTCAGCTTCTAACTCATCGCAGTAACCTTACCTAAGTTTCGATTTTACACGTAACACCATAGTAAGTGGCGTACAGGATTGGATAAATATGTTCCTGTCACTGTCACAGCCGCTCTGAACGTCAACTTATGCACAGTCCCCCAACTCAGGTGGTATGGCCACGATGTCGTATTCAGTTGCATTCCTCCATCATCGTCTCAGTAACAGCCAAAATGTGCAACTTCCCCCTCAATCTAAGTTCTCCCAGCTCTCTTCAATTTTAAAACTTCTGGACAAGTAGCCAATAAACACCTTTTACATAAAGTTCGTAAACTGAAGAGTTAATCATCCACCGTAATATCATCTGTTGTGCAATTAGAAATCAGCAATACAGTGCGAATCGAAAACACCTTGTATTTCTGTACTAATCAGAACTAAGGTGAACGAACGGTCGCATAGTAGGCTGTCATACAATGACCTGTATTTAGGACAAACCTTACTGACGTTATATCACGGTCACAACTGATCGATGAGAAGGTTAACGGCCGCATTTAAGGGCCCCTGTGTGGTAGCTGCAGGCAAAAACTAGTGGTCTGTGTTGACCAAGGTGACACATATCATGTGTATTCCCTGGCAGTGGAGAAGTGTACTCAACTAGCAAGCGGAACCGTAACATGTAGCAGTGGCAACCAAGGGTTTCTATGTTCGTTATTGATGAACCTATGCGCCTTTCAGCCTTAAATTTAACCAAGAGCGCAAAACCTGGTCGTCCCAAGTCGATGATGTACAGAGAATACCCGTCCTGAAAATCATTATCCACGGAGCATTCCTCATGTACAGTATAATTAACCGTAACCAACGGAGTTAGAGGCAATTTATCCGGAATAGACAGTCTCCCTTTTGGCGAAGTACTTTCACTGCGTCCGTCACAGTAGCTCGGAAGCGTTTTACTTATACCTCCAGAACGCCTATCACACCGCGTTTTGAATGGGCGTTCCCTGATTAAAACGACGCTGTGGGAAGCCGACTGTTGGACGTTGGGATATGGGAAAATTTGCATCTCTTTGGACCTTGCGGGATTCGTCCGACTGGCCAAAGAGAGAAGATTACGATGGCATGTTGGAACCAGTGAAGGGAACACCGGTATGCTTATTGCCGTGGATTTCTTCAGCAAACACTAAATGCGCTACTAAAAGAACAAAAGGAGTGACAAAACACCAACACAAATTTCTGTTTTAGTAAAGAAAGTCAAAGTTGTGCGCAGTGTAAGTTTAGCAGCGAAACGATGACAAGGTTTCTTCTGTGCTGTTATGGTTGTACATACTTTAGTGTTCCGTCTTTTTTAACTTTTCGGCCAAAAAAATACCTTGATCGTTTATGCATTAAAAGCAGGGTGCGAATGCTTATCACAGGAAGCATAACACGAAAGTGTCAAACTCACCTTGATCTCCTGTGTAGTTTCATACGGGTCATGGTATACATTCACTGTTTCTCCCATGAGCACCGGTGCGGAAACGGGGACTTCATGTTCAGGCACGGAACCGACGGAACCCGCGGCCAGTTCCTCTCCACCTGTGGAATCCGCCTCGAGGGTGGAGGAAGTGTAGTGTGACTGATCTTGGCCTGTAAAGGCAGCAGCGGCTCGCTTTGCACGACGAACCAAACTGTTTCTTTTGTTTCCTGAACCAAAAAGTTAGCGTACGAGATGGAGATGACGTGTGCATATAAAAACAAACAGGCTAGAGAGGAACTCTCACAGGGTTGTATGTCACACTACTGACGGTGTATGAGTGTCTACGTCGTGCGATGTAAACGAATGAGTACATAGCACAAGTATTTTTACAGCTACAGAAGTGTTGCCCTATGAATGATAAAAAGAGGATTAGAAAAGTTACCCTTGAAGAGAAAGCACTTCGATGACCCAACGATTGACCATAGCTACTGGCATGTTTCCCTACTAAGTACAAAAGCCCTATGTATTGCGCGGAAGTTATGAATGCCCTCACTGAACACAGTAGTTATGGATATCATACACTAACATCATACTTACTGTGCACTCGGGTAAGTTAATAATTCTCTTACTAAGTGAATCAAACGTTTGAGCGATTGGCTCCGAGTAGCGCTGCTCGAGAAAAACTCATCTTACTGCTTCGAATAACAGAATTTTAAGTCAAAGAATAAGGGTTGGGTGGCTCCGGTACAAGGCATGTCAGAAACTACCGCTTTCTTGATGATAACACGATTAGATCACTTTTGTATACCCATCCAAGTTCACCTCCTAGTTTTCTGCCTCGCCTGTATCATTAGGTGACTGCTAGTGTGATTAATTTTTTAAAACTAATAAAGCTGATAAACACTAGAGTTTTTGAGTGTTTGTACCATTCGACAAGCGTCAACAAGCTTCTCTGGGGATTACAGTGAAAAATCTGGACCTTGATGTGGGCAGCGTCTATGAGATGAAAAACAAAAAGCCTAGCGCCGTTATTCAATTATGCTCATGTGAAGATGACTATCCACCCAAGTATTGCTAACTCAAGGTTTCTGGTGGCGTCGGGGATGAGTCTTGTTGTCAGAAAAGAGTGGAAATTGCACTGGGTTGTACAGCAGAGCAAAACTTGTAGGAGAGGATTCAGTCGAATGGTCGTTTGTATGTTGTCAGACTTAATACCTCAGTTACACTCTGTCAACCCAAATCGGACAATAACTCAAATGACGCCCACCTTCTTAAGTAGATCAAACAATCAGGCATTATCATACTAGCAGGAGGTTTGATAGCTCACTATAGTTGTTTCCCACCACAAGAGAAGAGTTTGGGATCAGTACGTCCGGTGCCCGAGCACAGTTCACTGGTAATGATGAAAGAATTGCAATTATGTACATTCCACGACTTGAACAAACCAAGTACCGCGTTAAACACAGAAGGAATCACTGTATCACATGGAGGCCAGCCTTGTGCTTCTCGATTACTGGCACTAATGGGCTATAAAGAAGTCGCCAACGAGTGAGGCCAATTTGTTGAGGACTGTCGCGCAGCAACCATCCGAACCCATATTACGTCGCTGTTCACATCTGTTTCTTTCTATCGTTTTTGCAGGCATCAAGTACTTGTGAGTGTAGGATAGCCTACTGACCCGCGCGGGGATGATACGGCGAGAAACAGTATGCAAACAGCACCGAAGAATAAACTGTTCATATTAAGCCGTGTTGGAACCCAATGAGCATAGGGGGGAAATCGCACCAGCTAGGAAAGTTTGGTGTGAATAAGTTTGCTTTGATCCTTTTAGGCAAGCGTCATTTGATCTTTCCAAAACTCTTAACGCAATAATAGCTGATTAGAAACCGGGCGCAAACTGACACGGAGCTTGTATGAAGGCACAGCACCAAATGGTGGAACGATGGAAAAACAGAACGTACTGTCAGTGAAATCATGAGGAAAAGATGGCTCGCTTACTTTTGCTGATGGTACCAGATTGGCAAACGGCCAAAATGTTTTAGAGCACTGTTCGGGGAACCCGAATATCCAATTAATGCATTCCAGACAAAAACAGAAGTATTTCAGGATGTCAGACTGTTGAAACGTAACGATGTCAAGCATCCAAACCCCCACCGACATTTTGTTTTTGAGGTTGGTAGTAAGAAGCTGATTTCAAAATCTCGGACGGATTCAGAAATTTAAGAAGGGCCTCATGATTAATGTTTATCATCGATCAATACCGTTTCCGAAAAGATAGCCACATAAACAGTAGTGTTATGACTACCACGCTCAACTTGCCTACTCGTCTCACTGGCGGTCATTCCACCAGGCCCAGTGACAGTTTTATCAGGAATGTGGTAGCCTTCTTTTGCAACGCACTTCCTACAGCATGGACATTCGCATAAGGAAACAACAGTAGTATTACTTTAAGAAAGTGGTTTCGATTCGATTACTCGTAACGTTTTCAAGAGCTGTCTAACTCAAATAATGTCCGATCTCCTCTCCTATTTAACTAAGGGTGGGAAAACAACGTTGAACGTGCGTTTAAGGCATCTTATGATCGTGGTATGAAGCTGCTCATCGATACGGACCTGACAGACAGGTGTATGTAAAAGATATTATTTTGCTAAGATATTCTGCCGAAAGTATGCGATCATGGCTAACAATGTGGATGACCTCAGTAAACAGTATGAACTGCTCACTGGCCTGCATCGGATGGAATAATCGCGCGAGCAACTCGGCTATTCGCTACAACGTATTATAAAAAAATCACATAGGTGATCAATAAAAATGTACAATCCAGCACAACTGCGGCGCGTACTCCTTAGGTCAGTTAGGCGTTTTCGGCATTGAGCATTAGTAGTCGCGGCTGTGACAGTTTGAGAAAACTACAAGGTGGTCAACAACTTGCACAGCCACTAACCACAAAGATTACGATAGTTTAGCTGACTTAAGTCGGTAGGTATCGTAAGCTAATTTGGTGACTTCGTGATCACTTAAACTGCTGGCTGAAAAAGTTATCCACAGTGGAAACGTGAATTAACAGGTGCCGTGCCTGGATCCACACCACATTTGTTTCAGTAGCTTTCTTAATAATACAATTTCTTATACAATATTCCTCGTCATCGATGCAGAGAATGATAGCTAAAGCTGCAGCATCATTCGATCACACACATGGCCGTTTGCGGATGAGATCTTATGAAATCTATGCTACACGAACATAGAATATCTAATCGCCACTTGGCTAAAAATCGACTATGCAGCTTTACACAGGCAAATACGGTTACGTGATCCATCAAACAGGTGCATATACGTTGACTGTTTAAGCCCAAACGATGTGGATTCTGATCATGCACTGATACGTACTCAGGTCGCTGTGTACTTAGATGGGAGATCACCTTGAGGTCAAACACGAACTGACGTATTTAGACTGGCAAAGTTACAACTGTTCTACATCAACCAGAGCGCGTTCGACTCTAATCTATAAACCCACCCACCGGACGATCACAAAACATATTGGGTATATATACAGCATGCAATGCATGAGTGTGATAATAATGTCCGATCAGCCAACAATCACTGGGTCTCTATACGATCGCCGGAATTTCTCGACACTCACTGGAATATTTTACCCAACATCGAGTAAAATTCTGCTTACAAGCAACTACAACAGGCACGATGAGCTGAGATTAAACAAGTCGCTCCTAACGGGAACTCTCGAAAGCTTTCTATCTTACCTAATCAAGAGAAAGTAAAAAACTAGGTGTAAGCGAAATAATTTGTGAAACCGATGGTGGATCCAGTTATAACCTGCAACGACGCTTAGGACACTGGGTTGAGCTGTTCAACTGGCAATCCGTGCCAATGCTTAAGCTTTCCGACTCTGCCTGCACCCATTGGACAGTCGGTGTTTCTCTGCCTTTGGTAACGAAAGTCTCACCAGAGACCAAATCTCTGAAACGTAAAGATAAAGATGGGGCCCATTCTTAGTCAAGGAACTGAGGGGTTTGCCCCAGAAAATCTGGGTTAATGAAGTCGTTTAGCCCTGGCTGAAGCCGCATTGACTACACCTGCAGATTCTACCAGAGGCATGAATCCTGTCATCCATGAGAAGGCCAACAATTGTCTTTCTTTAGATGTCGGAGACGTCTTCGATACAGTCGATGGAACTGTATTCTGAGACAGTCTACCGAGTAAGGATGCGCCCAAGATGTACGTAAACATCCCGAAAGCAATCCAACATCAGACCTCGAGCCGATTTACGGCCAGTGGCAGCGCATCGTTGACCTTCGGCATTTCGTGTTAAGTGCGAAGAGATTGTCCGGTCTCCACTTTCTCAAGTTGTTTCGCAGTATACAAAATCCTACAGTACGCCCTGACATACTGCGAATACGATAGTATGGAATTGTATCCAGGTACTCGACATCTAGATAAATAATGGGCAGACTGCACTGGTTTAAATTATGAAGGTTGAAATCCAGCCCAGAACACATTAAATAGACTGGAGGCTTCAGGTGGTCAGTTTGGTAATTTCTGCACTTTTTAAATGCAACGTGTTATTACAAGCTCTGCGCTTACTACCACCTTTGGTAGTGAGTCGTTGGAGGTGGTCGGTAAATTCATACCTTAGGAGTTGTATCGGTGCTGATAGAATGTCTGAAGGGATCACAAATCGTACGGCTAGGGACCGGAGGGGATTCGACAACCGAAGTGATCTACGGCGCTGGCATGGTCTGATTTTTTCTGTGAAAGATCGAATGTAAAATGCCACTGTAAGAGAGGTCCTATTGCGCGGTTGCAAAACTTGGAACACCAACACGGAGGATGTTTGTTCTGGACTATAAGTGTTTCCGAAGCATTCACGGTGTGTGGTGGGAATACCGCATCAGCGAAGACAATGTTCGCTGACGTGTCTTCAGAATGGTCAGTCTCTGTCGATCCGTGAACACGCTGATCGTGTAATCTTACGGATGAAAACTCACCGCCTGTCATACCGTGTCTTGCTTGTAAGTGCTAGTCAGCGGCAGTCTGGTAGTAGCGCATGACTTGAGTTCAGGGTATGAAGGCAATCACACGGAAGTTTACGTCAGTAAGACGTCCCCGGCCTTCTGGATGAGGTCCGAAGGACACCTTAAGTTGAGGATGTTGACGAATGTGACGAGGAATGGAAGTTTTATATATATATATATATATATATATATATATATATATATATGATAGCCAACAGTTTTCCACGACAAGAAAAATGCCAATGGGCAATAAATAACACCGACAAGGACACCTGTTACACCTACAGAACATTTCAACTCGAAACTGGGACGAATCAAATACAGACAGGGGTACACAAACGTGAAGCAGACATACATACAAATAGATATTTACACTAAATCTGGTCAAAAGTATTAGTCAAAAGGGTCATAAAATATACACGCAGTAAAAATAGGTGGACTCCGTTTTAAAAACTCCCAAGCCTGTCCATCTTCATAACCACACAGCACATACAGTGATAGTAATCTCTCAAGGATTGACCAAACATCCTAACAATGTGATTGCATGCTTCATTCTGTTGCCAGCGGACCAAAATATGCCAGTGAACAAAAAACACAAACCATAAAACCCACTGAGGAATGAAAATGGATCAAAGGTGTGGTACACACGAAATATCACAGCCGAGTCACCACCCAGTTATAATCACGATCATATGAGAAGTCGAAAAAATCACTCCTGTTAGCGTGGTAAACACAAGAAAAATGAACTACATAGAAAAAATAAATCTCACGGAAAGACGATCCAGTGTTGTCTCCAGTGTTCGTTGCATTCTCATCCAGTTGACGAACCAGCTGTATGCTGTGGAATGGAAACGCAGAAAGAATAAGAACAGTAGGAGAAGCGACGGAACACTTGATCATTTCTGACAAGATCTTGAGGCGTGCAAACGCCTTGGAGAAGAGTTGCGACTAATTAGAGGAACAACCTTACTGTCCCAACACACATCAATTTATGCACCACACTGTGTTCTCGGAAACGTGATGAAATGGGTCACGTGGGTGAAATATGGCCGCGCTGTCTAAGTCGAAATTAAGTCTCAAGCCTGCTGTCGTAAGTGGGTCAAAATCAAGTTACTAGCCCTTACACCATACAGCGGCAGACAAGATCATACATAGGTTAGACTGTCAAAACATAAACAGGACATGTCACAACAACTGGCTTCGAATACGAGACTGTAGGAATGATAGTCGAGTGTCGTTAACAGAGCTATCAGCAGTGAGGCCGTTGGTGGCGTAACCAGCAGTCTATCCTGGAATTAGATCAATGTATTTCACTAGTAATACAGATTAATGAAGTAGCGGCATCACAGGAAACGCTACCTACAATTTCTTCATACGCTTGTAAATAACAGATGGGTACAATCAACACGGTTCGTCTCACCTGGTAAGTCGAGAGGGTACGGAAACTCCGGAATTATAAGCAACAGACAGATAAACAATTAAACAAAGGTGATGTAGAGGTCACAACCAACAACGTTATAATAAGGTGAAAGTAAAAACAAAGACAAACCACAGAGACAGCGCAACCCACTAGTTGGCATGATCCAGCATTAACCTAATAACACTGAATTACTGATAAGTAGTTCAAATGTGAAATTTCTGAGCTTCCGACGTAGCTTCGTAGCTCAGCTGGTAGAGCGATTGCTACGTTTGGACATGGTGTTCCTGTCGCTGGTTCGAATCCAGCCGAAGTCCAGACTTTTCGCAAATGGATCTCGTCTAAATCTACTAACAGTTAAGAAACAGACCTCTCTAGCAATACTACTGCAACTAAAGAGCTAAAATCATGACAAGCGAACCAGAAAAACAGATGGATATCAACATTTCACTAAATAGAACTTTCACTGGAAACAGCAACACTATGACCAATGCAGTCAACAAAAAGTAAGCCTCAAACTTGAGAAAGACTTTTTCGCTAAATTACCGAATAGCCAATTAATAATCTCTTCGTGGCTAATCCGGTGGTACCACCTGGTGCAACCGATCAAACGGAAACATCGATGGTCAAATCACTGAAGACGGTTCACGTCTTCTACCCTCAGCGACCATGTTTTGAAGCTGTAAAGTGACACAGTCTTCACTGTCGCATTATATACGAGATCTTTAAGGCTGAGAGAGATATCAGTCTGTTGACATACGTGTCTTAGATCAGCGAATACCGACCTGGCTTTAGAGATACGAGCTTTTATTTCATTCCCTACACCTCCGCCGCCACCGTCAATGAAGCTTCCCAAGTATACCAAACCGTCAACAACCTTCATTATCCAACGTCAACTTTATGTGGTCACAGCAATCTTGCAGAATCACTGTGCACTTGGAAACTGCGAAGCGCATTCCGAACGATTAAGCAGAATGCGAAATAGTTCCTAGCACTACCTGCGCTGCTTCGGAGTTGTCAAACAAAAACAGCTTGTTGTCAGCATAATCGAGATCAGTCAATCATCCATCAAGTAGGAGATTCACGCCGGCATCTTGTGAGTGCCACAGATAGTCCTCCATTATTCTGTCTATAACAAAATTAATCAAAATGGTGAAAGTGGATAGCGTTGATCTATGCTGCACTTTGTGGTGAAACTGTCAGACGGTTCACCGTGAATCCCAATATGAGCTGAAGTATGGGAATAAAGCTCTGACAACATGTTCACATAATTAGTCCACACGCCCCTGTCTACAAGCGAATCTAAAGGTGTAGATCGACCCCCTGAATCGAGCACACTTTGATGGTCGAGGAATACGGCAATTTTTGGCCAGCGGTAGGTAGGACGCCGCTCCAGAATTCGGTGAAGAGTGAACATTCGACCAGTGCGTCCTTGTCCAGGGCGAAACTGACTTCTCCTCCATGTTGTTTGCCTCCCGAGCTGCAGTGAGTCGACGAAGCGTAATGGATGCCAGAACCCTACTAGTGACTGGAGTCAAGCTAATTCCCATTTAGTTTCCCCAGGTGCATCGAACATCTTAGGTTTGGGAACCATAATCGAGTGACCCCAGTAGGAGGAGATAGTCTCTGTCGTCCGCACAACTTGAAATAACTGAACCAAGGCATCTATTAACGCCTTCCCACCATCTTTGAGAAGTGCCGGCAAGAGATCCTTTGGGTCGGAAACCGTATTACGTTTGGTAGTCGAAGTACAATCGTGGACCAGTTTTGGTGGGTGGCTCTAAATCCAATAACCAGGATACTACATTGTTAGCTTGTAGCTGTAACACAGTAAAAGCAGGAGGCTATCAAATCTGATCCACAATGTTCCGCCCAGCGTTCAAACATTCTCGACTAGTTACGGATGAATGTATCATCTGCCTCGCTGTTAGCTTGATTGACAGACGGTCACCTTGGACCCGTAACACGGATAATCCTGAAGAGTCTGTCAGTGTTACCTGAAGCAAAAGCGGTTTCCCAAACTTCCTCCATTAGCTAAGTTTCACGACCGGCGATCGGATTATGCTGAGACTTCCTGTGGATATTCCTCCTGAACCAGTTAGACGAACTGCCAGGAGGAATTTTTCGTCTGATATCAAACGTCTCAAGAGATTTCTGAAACTCGATGATTGTTTAACCCAGGAAACATCATACCGCATGCTACGGTACTTGTTTCATAAATAGCTTTGGATTTCGGTTCACCAGCTGTTGGAAAATTCGGGGTGAGAACTGTTAAGCTTACTTTCTAAACTAGTTTGTTGTATATGCCTTACCAAAGGTATAGCCAGTTTCTCCATAGCCAGCAGTTGTAATGGGTAAGGTCGTTGCCCAGCAAAAGTAGAAACGAAACGACAACGTACCAACGCAGGGCTTGAATTTAAGTATGTGCTCCAGTAAAAACGACAGCCCTGGATGGAACCCCGCCATCTATAACTAACAGCTATATGATCTACCTCAGATCAAGCCTGATTCGGAGAAGGAGGGCGCCAAGTATAACAATGAAGTACACAATGCTTAAAACTAGTGCTGGTCAAAAATAGTTTATGCTAAACGTACAGCTGTAACAGTCGCCTGCCCGATGTGGTGCTATCCCAAACCTGTCACCTAAGCAAGACTCGACCTCACTAAGGCGGCCGATCTGGACGTTCACATCTCTAGCCAGAATGACTATACCAGAAACGTGTCGATCGGAAGAGAGCGGTCAAATCCGAGTACAAGGCATTCTGGACAGCGACATCAGTACAGTCCGCTGAAACATAAACAAACACAATGAGAAGATTTCTGAAGATTTTGCGTCCAGAGTTGGTCTTAATAGGACCTACCACGCAGACGGCACAAGGTCTTCTGCTAACAAGAATCTAAATCATGGGCAAACTAGAAGACTGTTCGCATAATAAGGTTGATAGTCTGCACGAGTGAGACTCAGGAAAGGTTATCGTACTCGAGCGGACAATCAAGACTGGATAATGAACACACTCATTTTACTCACCGTATGACACCATCGCCTCCACAAACTGTTGTAACGAGTGAGGTCTGTTAGCAGACTTATTCACGTGAATGCCCCAACGGCTAGTAAGTCAATTCAAAAATACTAGGTCTAAGTAAGTAGTAGTGAGCGTATTTTATGAATGAATTGCATACAATAAACCAAAGCATCCATAATTTGCACGCAGACGCACGTTGCAAACCACGTTTTACATTCTTTTTGTATGCCTTTTGGTATTTGCACACCTGAAGAAGAGATTTGTGCTGGACTGCGCATTACGAAGTTACCTCGGATAGCGTCAATTCACCAAAAATAGTGGTGTCATTATTGAGATCCAGCGATATCAACAAACGAACAATGTCGAGTACGGGCCTGGATCAGTTTCTAGCTACTCACGAGGATGTTCATCGGAGTCGCATCCAAAAATACTAAAAAGGACAACTGTGTGTTGTCACTTCTATGCAGCCTCGTGAAAATTAGATCTACATCGATCGAGCACACAATGATAAAAACACACTTTCAATCCCGTCG
>JTDE01002765.1:79341-96558 GCA_014338405.1 Paragonimus skrjabini miyazakii | reverse complement strand
TAGACCGGAAGAACGCCTGCTGGAACACACTTTCCAATTCATTAGGAGCTAAGTAAATTTTACGAAGTTTGTCTGACAGCAGTCAAACTGTATTGAATGAGAGGCTATGCATCAAATTGCTCCGGGATATCATCCTTCTCTTCCTCCTTGTCTTACTTACCATCAAGGGCATGAATTGCTCACAGGTTATCCTCGATGGGCAGCCTGTTGGCGATCGAATAATTGCACCTAACTCTAATCGGTATGACAAACGACTAGCTGACATCTTTAGTGCATGGATGTCACCTCAGTCTCTGAATACCAGAAGCCTGAACGAAAGCTCGTTTCACTCCCTCCACTAAACTCTCGTTTCTCAACTTCACCGTCATCAATATTATTATCAACATCACCATAAGAGCCAAGAGCCTGACGAGAAGGTTCTTTGGTTCGTGCCGCCCCTCACCTCAACAGTTACATGGAATATCCTAGAATGAATTTTGTTGAAAAGCTAAGACTAACAATAACGATAGCGATTATACCGATGAAGATTAAAGAAAACTAAGCTGATAAACTAGAAATGACATGAACGCAGATACGCCACTGACTGGGGCACACCGCCATTTCTGGCAGGGTTCCTAACCATCGGTTTGAGTGATCACGAATACATCAGCCAGGCAAACAACATTCACCCACTTTGCTTAGTGGAGTAGTGGAGGTTTTCATATTTCGTGGACACGTTGTTGCCTGATCACCGCGCGGTTTCACCCAACTGTTGGTTATTTTAGTACATAGTGCCCGGTAGGGCAAACATTTACCTGGCATGTGGAGTACACGGTTCAAACACCGTAAGCTGTACAACGTAATTAGTTGACCAACTGATCGTGCATCCCGAGAGTCCCGGAATACGCGCCGGCGAACGGCCACATTGCTCACGCGATCAGTCTAGTTAATATGAGCTAATTGGCGGACACAACTATGGTCAAACACAGCAAGCCTATTTATATCTTTCTTGTGAACAGGTCACGTTTCCTAATCATAAAGCAAAATGGAACGCACACATGTATTATATACCCTTCCTTTAAGCGACAACCGGACGTCTTTTCGACGCCACAGATGACGCAGTTTGGCAAAAGCAATTCGTGCCTTTACAATCCTCGCTGATATCTCATCAGTAATATTACAGGCTGACGAGATAATGCTACCCAAGTATGTGAAACTGTCCACAGTCTCAAGCGGATTGCCTGCAATGAAGAAAGTAGGAGTTGAAGTGCCCCAGTCTTTAAGCAACAGTGCACTTTGAAGGTGCAAAGCGCATTCCATACAAACCAGCCTGGTCACTCACCTTGTTCAGCATGGTCTGCATGTCTTCGGCAGAGGGGCTAAGTAAGACAATATAGTCCGCGTACTCCACATCGGTCAATCTAGCGCCAGGAAGAAGCTCAACACCCAGCCCACTGGACTGCTAAAGCGCACACTCCAGAATGTCGTCCATGACAAAATTGAACAGGAAGGGGGAAATCAGACACCCCTGACAAACACCACTTGAAGTGATGAACGCCCGAGACAGTTGTCCATAAACTCTCGCCCTGTTTGCAGAGTGAGCATACAGTGACCTCAGTAGATTCACTTATTTCTCTGGTACTCCCTTGCGGAGAAGGCAGCTCCAGAGAACGTTACGAGCAACTGAATCGAAAGCAACCTTCAGGTCCAAATAGACTACGACTGTCGGCTGTCTGTAACGGTGCCGATGTTCCAATATCCGTTGCAAGGTAAAACTATGGTCAACGCACCCTCGACCGGATCGGAATCCTGCCTGTTCTTCGCGTATCTGGCTTCCCCTGGGCTTAGTGAGCCGACGTAAAATGAGGCCAGTGAGTAACTTGGATGCAATAGACACCAAACTGATGCCCCTGTGGTTGTCACATAGACTTTGGGCTCCCTTTTTGAGAACGGGAATTACTGTTGATATGCACCAATCACGAGGTACCTCTTCAGTCTCTCAGACCGTCCGGAGGAGTTTTGTCAGTTCTGATATCAACCTCTCTCCACCATCCTTGAAAAGAGAATGAGGGAGGAGGTCTGGATCAGGAGCCTTATTACGCTTCAATAACTTGAGCTCCAGGACCACTTCTGCTTCCTACGAAGGACCATCTGGAATGCAATAGCTGACGAGTAAGGTCCCGTTGCTCACATGATCTGGTTGAGGCCAGCTGAACTGTCCTTCAGGATGTTCAGCCCATGTGTTAAGTCGGCGCGATTGACTGGTGATAAGTGAACTATCTTTTCCACAGATGTTCTCACTTACACCGACTTGACGACCAGTACAGCCACGGATCAGGGAAGAAAGCCTTCTGCTATTCCCAGATGAAATGGCTTTTTCCATTTCTTTCGATTGTTTGACCAAGTAATGCTCACGGTCCTTGCGCAAGCTTTTAGTCAGCTTGCGTTTGCATTCTGGACGGTCGTCATCATATTCAGAATCAGGTGAGATGGAGGGATGCTTGTTCATGAGGTTTATCGACGTGACGGAAATCCAGTTCTGTCGAAACTGAACAGTTCTTTCGGGACATGCCTGTTCACAGCACGTTTTCATAGCTTCGGCGATTTGTTCCCAGTGTTCGTTAGGATCACTCACCAGATTCGAACTGGGCAATGCGTATATGCAGAACTAGGCTGCAGAAACTGGCACTATCTTCTAGGGTTGATCGTAAAACCGGGTTGAAAGTAAAGTGGACAATTTAGCGGCGCACAATATCGCATTAACTGCACTTGTGAGCCTACCCTTGAAGGACAATCCGATGTATAGTTTTCTTTCTTGCTACATGCAGCTAGTTTGTTTCACTACACGGTTGCATAGCTCTGTCTATGAACATTTCAGGGTAGGTATTTTCTACGAACATTGTACGTATGGATGTGGATTCTTCAGCAATGCTGTCATCCGTGCAAATTGTTGCGGCTGTGCTCATCGGCGGTTCGTTATGCTTCTTTTCAGGACGACTGATACACAATCATTGAAATGACCTTTTCCAGCACGCTTTCTGTGTATCGCGCGCTGAAATGAGCCATCAACGAGGCGACGTAAACGTATATCTAAAAACCCTGAGTGGTTATTCATTCTAGTCTCCAACGAAAATTGCACAATTTAGTATGCGGAGTTGAATCTGGCCAAGGTATCAGTCGGATTTACGTTGATGTCGAGTATTTAAATGATGTCGTCAACGTGCCTCTTACAAAAATTGCATTGACCCGCCGTTGAACTCAGCTGTTTGTTTTCCAATTACGCCATGAACACATTTACAAACAGTGGTCCCAGCGACGATCCCTTTGCGACACCATCCTTTTGTCTGTAAATTCCTTCTTTAAACTTAAACTGTACGTCGTAAGTGCACAGATGAAGAACTGTTTAAGTTTGATCAATGGTATTTGAATGTCTGTCATTATCCTCGATATAATCACCCATTGTCCCCTTTAGCGGGACGTTTGTTAATGAAGATGCGGCGTCGAGAGAAAACACTACTCAATTAAATTGATGTTTTTGCATTCACAAGATCAAAGGAGTCGCGTACGCCGTGCGTCGAAAGTTTCCGACTGGTGGGATCTATTATTTGTGACAACCACTTGGTCAGTTAGTGGTACAGAGAGTTTAGTGTCCAATGTTGGTCTGGATGATACCCTAACTTCGTGACCCGTACAGCCTAGGAATAATGGTACTATTGAGCTGAATTATTTCAAACGTAACCAAATAAGTAGGTCCACTCTGTTTTAAACACCGTTGGGATTTTGATATTGCCTTCTCGATCTAAAGGGTTTTCTTTTTCATTATCCATTTTCTGAAACTTGGCTTGATCTAATGTGGTGTTCATTTCGTTAATATAATCTGCTTTACGGAGCAGAACCAGCATCATTTTCAGGTTTCGAAATTACTGTTCTAATTTCTTCTTAAGCTGAAGCTAATGGAATTCGCCCGTACAAACCAACTGGAATCATTTTGTTCAGGTTTTGGATCTGCCTTGGCCAACGCTATCCTCGGTTAGCCTGTCAAAATATATTGTTCAAACGAGTACTTGCATACGGTTTGACGTTAATTTCACGGACACCTCATTAACTATCCATTCTCCGTTTACCTCCTTTATGATTCTTTTGGAAAATTTATGGTATAAAAGTGAGGTATTTAGCCCGGTCATGAATCGCTGAAAACGAGCTTGTTTGCTACGCAGCATTTTTCATGACTACACTGAAAATGTTTGCGCGATTCAAATCACTATCCAACAAATTTAATGTTTCCTGTGGTTTTGTGGGCTCGTAGATTGAAGTTAACGGGATATTTTGCTGTCTTCGTTCGAGGCGATCGGAACAATACTCACAATCTAACACACAGTTCACGACCATCGAGAAAAAGTGTATTTTCGACTTACGTATTAAACACCAAGTATACGTGCATACTTAGGAAACGTAAAGGTTGTGAGAGAAATAAAATGCCGTACAAACTTTTCGGCGCGCTATGAGTGCCTACCAGCTGGCGACGACTGTCGCTTCCGATACCTTATTTTTGGCAAAGCCATACATTTATGTCACCACGTGTTTGATATCGCGGTCGCACAACTGCCGCACGTCAAACCTTCGTACGCATTTCTCCAGACGTTCCGGTTCTGGTGATCTAAGATCGATATTGCAACAAGAAGGGTTTATTTTGATAACATCCTGATCTGTTAGCTTCTGACTTCCAGAATTATCCATTCTTGGATGCCCGTTCGGGCTGCGTTCGTCAGCTATGTTACGGATGTGTCTCGGCCAACGGAGCTGGTTGAACATTATCATGGATTCAGTCTCGTCCGTGTCTGCCCGGCGAAGTATTTTAATGTTCGGAGCCATGTCCAACATATGTACTGCAGTCTGAATGAGTTTGATGATCAATCGTATTGTCGGTACCTCTGTATTCAGAAGTGCACCTGCGCCATCGTCATCTATTTGAGTCGTTTGCGTCCGGAGAAGACAACGATCCCATTTATACCCAAGCGGTTATCTAGACTGATAACTTGTGAGCTTTAAACCTTATTTTGGTAACACCGCATATTTTCATTATAGTTTTAACCTTAAAGGTTCCTGGAGTTGACACCACCTTGTCGGACTTCGACAGCATGATTACACAGGCGACCAACTTTCCGCCATTAGGTTAGTTCGAGACGCTCAGTAAAAATGTTCACCGGCACATTTCCTTAGAATTATTTTCTTCGGTGGATGTTTTCCCAGCTATCTCGAAAATATTCGTAGTGTCTGCCTGGCCACAAAACCTGTCTCCCATCTTTTCTGTGCCACACAATGGTGGTCACCTTGTTGGAAGTTCGAAAAATTAGCATCCGATTCTTACTACTAAGCCATGCCCTGTAAGCCTCATTTTCCGTTGGGTACATATTATTGGGACGCGGTAAGTCTCGCAATTTATCGGCAGGCTGCAAATCGTTTGTTCAGGTTCCTTTAGGGCTGTCCACGTAATTCTACTCAACTATTTGTATCAGGTTTTTACAGTGCTGGTGCTGCTGCTGCAACTGTTGCCTACCAGGAGACACATACGTGCCACGCAATCCACTGTACGAGAAGCTAAAATACGTTGGAACACCTTGCGCAAGCAAGTAGGTAATTACGAATGTTAAACTTGAACACCATTCGCATCAGATCACAGATTTCGCATTCATGCAGACGTTGCAGCTTTCCTCTTTCGAGGAGATGCTGAATTGTGTATATGAAAGCGGCAGTTGCGATTTGATGTGAGTTGTGTATGCTTTGTATTTGTCAGATCTCCGGCTGCATATCAACAATGTGGAACATAAGCTTCTTATATATTAGTTTAATTCTTGGACAAATCATACATTTGAAGCAAGACGTATCCCGTTCAGAATGAACACCGGTATATTCGTCTCATTTCGATCATCAGCTATCTAAAGAGCAAATGCCAAAATGATTTTGGGTTAGATGTTATAGGCTTGCCAGACCAATGGTTACGCGTCCCGTAACGCTTCACTTCGTTTTTATAAAACAATGTGTGTGCCATTCAGAAAAAAACTCGGGCAGATGTTGGAATGTGCCGATGTTTGTTGAGCAGTTCACAAAGGAGGCAAACGATCAATAGTAATCGCATATCTTCCAACGTTCTTCCCACTTGCCCATATGAGCAAGCTAATAGAAAATCTTCTGGAAATGCACACTATTAAAACACTGTTTTTTTCTTGTATTTTTCAGTGCAACGAGCTAGAAGTTAGCAAGGCTGTGGCAGAACGACGGCTGAAAGAAAACCAAGGTGATGTATACAAAGCACTAGTAGAACTCATTGGATAAGCAATACACCATTGATAAAAGATTTCCACGAAGCTTTTCTCTGAATTGTTCCTTGATTTGTGCAGGGTCTTCCTGGCGTTCAGGTCAAAAAGTATACGTGACTCGTCAAGTAAACACTTCAGGGGGCATGTTTCGAGTACTTGTTGCCTCTGGCTATGGTCTGACAAGAATATGATGGTTTTCTGGTATCATCGTCATCATCACAAACAGCCATAATAGATCATTGGTTCTCGCTGATACATAACTGCTGCATAAACATGGAGAGAAAAGCGAGTCGTAGCCAAGAAGGTAAAAATGGGGAACGGAACCTAATTATTAATAATAATTACCCCTCAGTTCAACAGACCAACATCGAGGTTCATACACACTGTAAACAAAACCAGGCGATAAGTGAAACCAAGCCCTCACCAATAAAATAACTTCTTTATGGCTCTCATTGCTCCACGCAATTAAGTGCACTTACTTCACACACAACTAGTCTAAGCAATGACATCCACGCAACTGTGCCGATTAGCCGTCACCTCACCTAAAGTCTATAGCAAACGACGCTGTAAGTCACGAAGGCTTCAGCGAGAGAAAACCAACCCGGCATACAATGGCCAGCCCCTTAGTGAACGATCTCATTCATTTACACCAGGTCATCATCTGTCTATTTGGCACGTTAGATCAGTCGGCTGCAGCGTCATCAATGCTCGGTGTGACAGCCGAACAGTTGACATTTTTAATACATGGCCTGGCTACCTAAGTCTCTGTAAACTTACAGATTGAACGAAAGAACTCGCTTAACAATCACTGTCAAATACCCACTTCTTAGCTTTTTCGTTGCTTACGCGTTGATGCCACTCAATACGAACGGTCGACCGAATAAGTGAGAACGGTTCACATCTACCCCCAGCGGACAAGTATCGCAACCGCAAAGCAATAGCCTTCAAAGTCGCCCTGCATACACTACTCTTAGGCTTAGGAAAGATGCCTCACTGTTGCCAGAGGTGGCCTAAGTTAGCGCCTTAGCTTTAGAGATACGAGATTCCATCTCATTCTCTACGCGTCCTCAACCACAAAGGCGAACTCCTAAATACATAAACCGGTAAATAATCCCCATAACTTCATTATCCAACATCACATCTACGTAACCACAGCAGTCTTGCAGTCTCTTGCACTTTGAGGTTGCAAGATATCTAGCAATACCGATTTAAAAAAACGACCACTCTATTATGATTACCGAAGCCTGATACAGCAGGAATTGTTTTGCTAGATAAAGCCGATTACGCTGCTAAAATGTTAAACCTCTTGTCCGATAGAACGAAATTCTGCATTGAAAAAGCTGGCAAAGATAAGACATCAACAATTTAGAAGAGACTACTATACATCTTGCGCAGAATGAAACAGGATGATTCCATTACCGTCAATGTATTTGGTCGTATACTTCAGACGGGATCTCGTATTCCACAGTTATACGCTCTGCCTAAAATACCCAAGGATGGAATACCACTCAGGCCAATACTTCACATGTACCACCCACCCACACTCCTGCCATGTGGCTGGACAGTGACCAATAGAAATACTGGAACTAGTGAAGAAGGAAATAATTAAATATAGTTTGAAAGACACTTGAATTCGTGGACACTTCTACGAGCCCTAGCGTAACGGAGAAGAAAATGTTGTCTCTTGATGTGTTGTCGTTATTTATCAAAGTACCGTTGACATAAACCGTTAATTCCGCACGTGATTACATCGAGAACCACCAAATTAACGTTGAACTGCCCGTACATGATCTCAAAGAGTTAGTATTGTTTTACACAAACAACATCCAGTTTCAGTTTAACAGAGAGGTATATCGTCAGGTTGACGATGTTGCCATGGCCTCCCCGCTGAGTCCAGTTGTAGCGAATGTCCTTTCTCGACGTGGCAGTGACATGCAGACCAGTAGGTTCACCACAAAGAAGCGTATTTAAGAAGAAAACAGACTGGTCAATACCTGTACTTCTACAGCTACGTACCGATCAGTCTAAAACATGGTCTGATACGTCATCTGACGAACAGGATCTGCACAAATGACACGATAGAGAAGGAATTAAAGAATCTACGGGAAATTCTTAGCAATAACGCCTATCCTGAAAAGTTCATCAACAGCAAGATGCGTGAGAGGAAACGGCGACCCTTAATGAACATTGTCGATGAGAAAAACGTCCACTTATCGTTGCTATTCAAGGGTGAAACAGCGGCACAGTTGACATTAGGTCAAATCACCAATGTTATCAGCATCACTTATTTAGCCGCAAGTCCTGTTGTCACATCCCTAATGATTTTGCCTCTTTGTTGATCTATTCATTTGACCGGCCCTGTGGTTCAGCTTACCTAGGTCGCACTACTAGGAATTTATGTGAAGGAGTCCGTAAACACTGCCCCGCCTGGCTTCACTCTGGAACAACAAAACGCATCAGTCCTAGTTCATTTGATCGATTGTGATCAACATACGGACACGAACAGAGCATTTCGCACCATCTATCCGGTCCCGGCCATCTTGTCGCGAAAGATCAAACGTCACATCCTGTCGATAGCCCAGACGGTAGCAATCCGACTGTCACCCAAAACTGTGTGGTCATAAACAATTCGTTCAAACTCTGCAGCTTCCTTGGGTAAACACGGCCGTCTAACCTATGAAACAATTTGACCCCGTCCCACTGTCCCAGCCCGACTAATACTGACCACATAACACCGACTTTCTGTGTTCCTAACCACAGCAAAGTATTATTGATCATTTATGCAATCACATTGTTCCTTCATTATTTTGTTGACCAATAACATTCTGACTCATCGCTTAAGTTTATATAATTACACCAGCCAAAGAGGAGAAATGATCGTAAGCAGTCTATTCGCTGAAACTGCGATGATTTCTACAAAGATTTCAAACATCTGAAAGTACCCATTTCGCAAAGGTGTCTAGCTGTCTCTCTTTCTTCCCAATCGTATGCACTACTGAGTCGGTGAGTGCATGCAGAATGAGATGCTTGATGATGACAACTTCCAACTGTCAAGCATCATGAGAATTAACATCGGTTTGATGTAGAAGTGACTGAAAGTGTTTAGACTCAAGGTGACACTAAAGGGAGTGGAGAATGAAGACAAACGAAATCTAGTAAATAGGAGTGATTTTAATCTAAGTCGGATGAGGCGGAGTGTTTATGACAACAATAGTGAAATGAAAGGAGGGAGAGTACGGGTGTCGTAGTGCTTGACTAGGAATAACTGATAGACAGGTAAGCCATGGGAGTAGCGATCACTTACCTAACACCATATTAAATGAATCTAGTGGCTGTGTCGGCACAGCTTCCTTTAACAGCGTATTCCAGGAATAACAGACGAGGACTGAAATCGTTCTTCCCGATTTGGAGACATCTGTGTGGTACGGCTAACATAGATCTGGAACTTACAATATCGGCAAATGTGAAAAGGGACCTGTTAATGTAGCCGAGCATCTCCAATGTTTTGAAAGCCATCAGGAGTCGCCTCCCAGTCATCTATATTTCGACACCATTGACTTCAGACACCACCATCAACCAAGGATGACCATTGTCCTTCTCATCCCAGCCAGGATGTCGGGAGCGCCCTACTGAAGTAAACTTAAGTGCGATTGCCTTCAAACCCCGAATCAAAATCAAGCGATGGCCACTGAGTTATCGCTTTCAGCTTAGTCCACAACTCGCAAGCAAGGCACGATGTAGCAGGCGGTGAGTTGACATCTGTAAGATGTGGCCCGGCCGACGAATCCTGTGAGATGATGACAATATGCTTAAGAGTCGACAGAGTTTATCCGTCCCGAAGACACATTGGCGAACCTCATCATTGCTGACACGGTGTTCCCACCACACTCTGTTAATGCTTTAGAGATACCGATGGTTAGAGACGGACACTGTGTACATCCCCCGCGCACATGGACCAGGTTTCACAGCCTTACAATACGGCCGCCCTTACGGTGGCATTGTATACCCGCCCTTTCGCACAGAGACTGAGATCACGTCGACGCCACAGAGGACGTAGGTTGGTAAACGTCATCCGAACCCTTGCTGTCCGATTTGTGACGTCATCAGACATTCCACCAGGGCTGATACAGCTCCCGAAGTACATGGATTTCTCAACTACCTCCAACGATCCACCAAGGGTGGGAGCAGGCGTAGTGTCCTGCTAATCTCGCAACAGCATTTTGCACAGAGAAAGTGCAAAGGCTATACCGAACTGATCAACTGAAACTCTTTGTCTGTCTAAAAAAATGTTCTGGGCTCCCTGTGAACCCTCACAAATTCGGGCGATGTCGTCTCCATATTCTATGTCTGGAAGTCGAATGACTGAGAGCAGTTCTACACCACCATATTCACAATCTGTCACGGCACAGTCTAGAATCTCATCTGCTGCTAGGTTTGGTGACACGCTGCCATAAGCCCAAGGATGTTCACATATTTCTCAGACACACCTTCCTCGATAGACAGTCCCAGAGTGCAGATGTTAGCCAAATCGAAGACACTTCTAATGACCTTCTATATTAACGGCGGGGTGTGAGAATGTTAAAAATAGTCACAGCCAAGGCGAAACCCGGCTAGTCTATCACAGAGATGCTGTTCGCGCGTTTCGCTTAGTTCACGAAGTACAATGGCTACAAATACCTCGACGCAATACGCATCAGACCAATCCCTTGGTGATTTCTGCAGGAAGTCATCATCATCGTCAGCCTTAAACCTGATCAGAAGGTACTACGGCTAGGGCCGCCGCTTACTTCAACAGTGACGTGGAACACCCCTGAAGAAAACGTCACTGGAAAGATTTTAAAAAACACATTAAAAATGAAAACTAGGTGGAACGACTAGAATTGGTATGCGTGTAGGTACATCATTGACTACGGCATACCACCATCCCGGATAGCATTTCTAACCAGAAATCTGGGTGATCACAAGGACACCAGCCAGACCACCGACACCCACCCACCTTGCAGTAAGGGTCTTCATAATATTTCGTGACTACGTTGTTGCTTGATTACCAATTGTTAGTGGTCTCGGTATACAATGCCCCGTGTGGTAAACGCTCGACTGTCATGTGGAGTACGTGACCCAACCATCACAGGCTATGCAACGTAATTCGTTGACCAACTGACCGTGCATCCCGAGCATTCCGGAATACGCGCCATCGGATGACCGTGTTGCTTATGCGATCAGTCCACTCAATGAGGGCCAATTGACGGAGATAACGATGGTCAAACACAACAAGTCCGTTGACACCTTCGTTGCGAACAGACCACACTACAGAACAAAACAAAGCGCACACAAGCACTATATACTCCTCTTTCAGCGACATCGGAGCGTCTTTCTAACGTCACAGATGGCGCAGTTTGGCAAAGGCAACTCGTGCCCTTGCTGTCCTGGTTGACACCTTATCAGCAATATTACAATCTGGCTAGATAGTACTACCCAAATGTGTGAAACCGTCCAGAGTCTCAAACGGAATGCCTGCGACAGAGTGGGAATCCCCTAGCCTTGAAGAAACACTTTAAAAGTTTAAGATACATCCCACACAAACCAGCCCGGTTAATCACCTCGTTCAGCGTGGTCTGCATGTTTTCGGTAGCGGAGCTAAGTAAGACGATGTCATCCGCATATTCCAAGTCAATCAAGCTAGCTCCAGGAAGAAGCTCAACACCAAGCCCACTGGACTTTCCAAATGCACCTTCCAGAATGTCTTCCATGAAAAATTGCATAGGAAGGGGAATTAGAATACCCTGGACGAACATCACGAAAAGTAATGAACGCCCGAAACAGCTGTCCATAAACTCTCACTCTGTTTGTAGAGTGAACGTACAGTGATCCTAACAGATTCACGCATTTCCCTAGCACCTATTGCGAGGAAGACAGTTCCAGGGAACGTTAGGATCAACTGAAGCGAACGCAGCCCTTAGGTCCGAAAAGACCACGGCCATCGGCTGCCTATAAGAGTGTCGACGCTCCAAGATCCGTCTTAAGGCAAAAGTGTAATCAACGCACCTCCTGAGCGGATCGGAATCCTGCATGTTTCTCGCGTGTCTGACTCTCTCTGAGCTTAGTTAGCCGACGTCAAATGAGGCCAGTGAATGACTTGGACGCAACAGACATCAGACTGATGATTCTATAGTTGTCACATAGACTTCCGTTCCCCTTTTTGAAGACGGGATTTACTGTTGATAAGCACAGTTACGTGACGAAGGTATGGTTATTAAGCGCCGACAGTATGTTTAAATAAATGGTCGTTACACTACGAAGTGGACTGATCCGGTGAATCGAACTTTAATTTAAAGTCTAAAAATACAGCCACTCTAGACCAGTGGCACATATGGTGCTGTGGTGGAACATTTGTCCAAGACGAAATCTTGTCTGCTACTTTCTAGCGCCAACCTCCGCAGCTGTAGTGGATCAAGGAAGTGTAACTGATATCAGAACCTCAGTAATGATTGGGTTCAAGCTAACCTCCTCACGGTTCTGACAGGAGTCCCTTTAATATAAAAACCATAACCGAGTTACCCCAGCGGAGAGGGATGTTCTCTGCTGTCTACACTAGTGGAAACAGCTGACTCGGGACCTTTGCCAACGTCTCTCCACCTTATTTGAAAACTGCGGGCACGAAATCTGTACCAGCAGCCCTATATCGCCTGAGAACCGAAATATAATTGCGAATCTCGGTCTCAATGGGTGGTTCTAAATCTACCGACCAGGGTACTATATTGCACGTTTGTAGTGGTAGCACACTAGAGGCAGGAAACTAGCGACATCGACCGGCCGTGTTCCGCCCAGCACTCTAACCCTCTGCATTTGTTATGGATGGGTGAACCATCTGCCTCGCTGATAGCTTCACCGATAAACAGTCGCCCGGGACCAGTAGCATAGATAAGTTAGAACAGTCTGTTAGCTTCCCGAAGCGAAAGCGATTTCCGTTAGTCAAGCCTTACGATTGGCTATCAGTTTATGCTTTAGCTCTCCACGGATATCTCTGCTAAACATATATGAATTGTCAAGAGGAATGTTGCATATAGCGTCTTATAACTCCAAAGATTTATCTGAGATTCATTGTTTGTTAAACCCACGAACTACTGTGCCGCGTGCTACAGTATCCACTTAATGAATGACCTGAGATTGTGGGTCTAGCGGCTGGTTGGATCTTCGAAGTGAGAACAGCTGTTCTTGCGTTCTAGGACAGTTTGGTATTTACACTTCACCGAGGGCATAGCCAGTATCTCAACTAGCTGTTGCTGTCTGAGGTCGTTGCCTAGCGAAAGTAACAACAGAATGGCAACGTAGCAACGCCTGTTCCGAAGCTAAGCATGTGCTCCAATGACAACAATCCTGAATAGAGCCCCGTCATCTATAACTAACAGCTATATGGTCTATCTGAGGCCGGGTCTGATTCGGAGAAGAGGGTGCCAAGTACAGCAATGGTACGCGCCATGTCTACAACTAGTACTGGCTGAAAAATGGTGCATGATCGGCACACAATTGCAACAACCGCCCATCGGTATCCGAGCGTCATTCACGACTGTTATGGAAAGGTGCTTTCAAGCGTTTCCTGATGTACCTTAGTGTAAACCAATATTAGGCAAATAGTAAATTCGGCTCAAAAGGTGATATTGAACGCAGCTTATCAAAACAATGCATAATCATGCAAAACTGTCATACAACCTTAAAGAAAATAGTTTCTGCCGTATATTGCCGCGGATCCAACCGTGTTTTCATCATCAGTACCGATGATCGGCGGACAAACGCATGTCCATATACACGTAATGTGTGCTTAATTATACGACTCGAGTGCTAACCAAAGTGATGACTCTCATCACTAGAGTGGCCGGACCAATTAAGCATATGCATTCCGTACGCATAAATACGGCAGATAAGTCGTGTTGTTGGCGACGACGACTGAAATGATTTAATTTATGAGTACGCTTCCACAGTTGCGGCCGTCCTGTACAGAACCATCTCACGGATAGCGGAAACCTTTCGTAAGTTGTTCGGAATTCTTGTGGGGACCCTGTAGTGTCATTCGCTGAGGCCTTTCCAACATTCCGTGGTAGAGGAAGGTTCACGACACTGATGCATTTAATGGTGAAATCACATACTGCTGTCAGTGCTCTCGACGCTTTTAGTCGCCCGTGGAACATCTATAGCTAGGTACTTTTTTCCGGGCTGTCGCAGAAACCGGAGAACAGCGTAAGTGGAGTGATTACCGAGGTACACCACACTATGTTGGATTGCCACTACAACGAAATCCTCTGAAAGAAATTTGACGGAACGATTTTTTTCAGCACATGGCTGCTGGTATATAAGAAGAAAACGGAACAGAGGCTGTGCACTCACTGCTGACCACTGAAAACATGCATTGATCACCGGCGTTACGTTAAAGAGGCTTGATTCGATATTGAACGATACCCACCGAAAAGTGCACTTCTGTAGGCAGGTTGTTGTGGCGCAAATGGTTTCTTATGAATAAATGTCAACATCAGTGTTAACCGCCAAGCATATTTCGATTGGGGTATACTTCAATCGACTAGTGTAGATCTATACCGGTAATCTGAATGCCGCACATTGGTCCTCATTTACCAGATCCGTGCAAACACGATAGACAGTCCAGGATTTAGAGGAACGGATGTTTTATTTATACATCCCTGTCCTGAAAGAAACCATCCAAAAATGTAGAAACCTACCTAGTGATTTGTACCGCCAATGTGAGCACACCGTTTACTTTAGCTCAACAAAACATTGAAATATACAAGCGTTCATATCACATAGAAGTCTGATCTGGTCGTGATGGACGTTTCCGCAGGTCGAGGAACGGTGTTCCGTTTGTCTACTGGGAAGTTTGTAATCGCCCGCTTAGTTATTTATAAACACTACCCTCATAAGTGACACTGTTTTCTCTCGACCCTTTTGGAATTATTCTTATGTAAAATTCTCGGTCACTTTGGTGGTCGGCTATTTGAGCCCCAGTGACAGCTGGCTAGGTATAAAACATGACGGGTTTCCGTCGATGCGAGCACCGATCCTGTCAAGCACGTTGAGCAGACTGACGCCACATTGTTTCCGTTGGAAAACGAACTATCGATCTGTAACCACAAATGCCAACCAGTGGATGATGCCTCTGGATAACTAATCACCGCCAGTTGGATGACGATTACAATAGACAATTAGTATTTAGACAGGACGATTCATATACATTATTAGGTCAAGTCAACAATCGTATTATGTGCCTCATTAGGTAAAGCAAAACATTGATTTGGTTCTATACTCAATGTCATCACTTTCAGCTTAGATACATACCTGCAGATATTGTGGCACGCACTATCAGTGATCCTGATAACAATCCACAAAGCAGCACAGCAATAACAGCACAAGTTTGGCGAACAACTAACCACAAATGCAACGAACGTTCACGAAAAGTAAAAATCAACGACAGTGCAGATACGAGATCGTCACCGACTCCTGTATACTACCATGCCAGTAAATGCTTTTAACCGGCGATATGGGTGGTCACAAACTCTCTCACCAAGTAGTCCATACTTATGAAACTTGCTCAGTAGTGCAGTCAAAGCTTTCATAGCCCCTAACCACGTTGTCGCCCTCCGGTTCCTTTCAGTAATCAGCAGTCACACTGAGCAATGCATAGTGCGGCAGACATTCCCTTAACATACGGACTTACGTGGCATCACTAACATGGACTGTATCTTCACTAACTCGGTTAACAGTCCGATCTTGCACATTTCCCGAACATGCGTCGACGGAACGTCACACTGTTCAAAGATTCAGCTCAGTTGATACTGTCTACCTGGCGAAGACAGCAGTGGTCGAATACCAGAAGTATGTAAGAATCTTCCACAAGACTGGACCACGATTGACCCACAGAGCAAAAGTGACTGAACAAGCGCATTGTAAACTCTGACTTTAGCCGAAAAATGAACGTTTGCCCGACGCCACAGATGATGCAAGTTGGCAGTTGCACTACAGGCCTTCGCTATCCTCGTCAGCAAAGCACAAGCTGATGAGATGACACTATCCAGCGGCCTGTATGCAATAACAAAGAAAAGGTAATTGCCTATCGAATCTTGTAACAACATTAAACCTTGAATAGAATTGCGTATCACACCAGAGAACTATGTCACTGCACCGGTTCACCGTGTTCTCCATGGAAGTCAACTTACAGTCTTGCATGAGGTTGTTCAATGGGTGCTCCACAAAGGATGGTGGAACAACGGACGATCTTTGGTCACTGCTTACAGTTACACCTGAATGAAAATTCAGGAAAATTAGAAAATCTCGTAAGCAAATGCTCAACATCCTTCATAATGACGGGACAGAATAATTTTTACAAGCTTCAGGGACCTACAGTCTTGAAATTTGAGGCCAACATACCACCAGAAGTTTCAACGCAGTGCCACAGATTGACAAAACAAGGTTGAAGCTTGTAAGCTATCCGCATCAAATTTTGTATGAATGAAGTCAAACAGTTTGGGCGTCGTGTTTAACATTTTATTAATAAATTGATTGAGAATAACACAACGTTATGAACAAGTTGTAATACACTACGTTTCAACCACCTCGGGTGGCCTTCCTCAGGGGGATTACAACACTCCTGAGGAAGGCCACCCGAGGTGGTTGAAACGTAGAGTATTACAACTTGCTCATAACGTTGTGTTATTCTCAATCCATTTATCAAGGTTGAAGCTTGTTGGGGTGAAGAGGAATTGGGAAGTAAAACATAGAGATGAGCCTTCTTACCTTTGTGAAAGCATCCGCATGAAGGGCTTGCACCGAACTGTAGTTAGATGTGACAACTTTCAAGCAGCGCAAGCAACGCTGCAATTTCGCGTTCTGCTAAGTACTTCGGAATGCGCTTTGCAGC
>JTDE01002765.1:45073-56221 GCA_014338405.1 Paragonimus skrjabini miyazakii | reverse complement strand
AGCATTTACTCGCGTACATGTGCCCAGCTACCTTAAAGCATGACCAATAAGCAATAAACAAAACAAAACGCACGTTTTCAATGATGAAGTGGGACGTGTTATGCATGTTTACACCACACCGTAGGTAGAAACAATCAGGTGATAACGTAGACCGTTTTCCATCGGAAATACTATCGGGGAAACAGGCTGAATATATAATTCTGATGTGTAACTAAGCAACAACAGTGGCGACATGGTCTTCATTAGGAATTACTGTGATATTTCGTGTACAATGCGATGTGAACACAACGTGGTCGAAAATTACAAATACTACTGTATTTCTGAAACCGCGCGAAATTGAGCGTTTCTGTGGGGTAAAAAGAAGTAGTCCATCAAAGAAATTTTGATGGAAGCATTTTCAGAACGTAAAGTCGATTAGGAAAGCCAACATTATGCTTTTATCGGAAAAAAATGGCGACACATTTTTTTCAATAAAAGTGCGAATATGTGCGATTTTTAGGTACACCTATTTTTCCCCATTGCAACACCACTAGTATATTCGAAGAAATCTATATATTTGTCCCGTAATATGCATTGTAATATTTCCTGAAAAATTTGAAAAATATCTTTTCGCGCCTAACTGGTCGTTTCTAACTCGTTTTGGCCTTGAAACACTATACCGGCGAACTACACGATTCCCTTTATCGCACCTTGGCATACGTGCCTCAGTGAATCTCATCACCGAACGCTTTGTATGGCCTAAAGTGAATCACGACGTCCGACATTTTACTCATTGCTGTTTGGAATGCCAACGTTTTAAGGTTCAAAGGCATACCAAGAGCCCCATCGGTGTATTCCCGGCACCTGACGCACGTCTTTATCACGTGAACGCCGCCCTCGTTGAACTGTTGCCGCCCCCCAGCGGATTGACTTTCCTTCTGACTTGTGTCGACCGTTTTACTAGGCGACCGTAGGCATTCCCACTTCCCCAATGCGCTTCAAAAACGGTGGTTTGTGCCTTGTTGAAATGATGAGTAGCCCAATTTGGCTGTCCTGGTGTGGTGGCTACAGATCGTGGTTCCCATTTCGAGGGATCTCTCACAGATCTCCCTAATACCCTTGGGTGCACGCATATACGCTCTACTGCCTACCATCCAGAATCCAACTGGATGGTGGAACGTTTTCATCGTCAGTTGAAAGCAGCCCTCAGTGCGCAGTCAAACCCTTCCTGGCAAAAGTCTTTACCGCTTGTTTTGCTTGGGCTGCGTAATACCGTCAAGATTGACTTGAAGGCCACACCTGCTCAACTTGTCTATGGTTGCACTCTGCGTTTGCCCAACGAACTAGGGTCTCCTTCGGTAACCAAAACTGTCGATAATGAAAAGTATGTAGTAGCCTGGCGAATCACATGTGGCGGTTACGTCCAGTGCGACCACGAGAGCGCTCGTCACACGTGCATTTGCAGAAGCCTTCTTCCTGTTCTCATGTCTTCATACGCGCAGACGGCTCACAAAAGCCTCTGCAGCCGCCGTATACAGATCCTTTTCGCATGTTACAACGAGGCGAGAAAAGAATCTCACTATCGGGAGTGACGGCGAACGCGATGTTTCAATTGATCGAACTAAACCCGCGTTCACTGAAGAAGATGAGCTTAATGTCGCGCCTACACCTGCAGCTTCGTCGTCTCATTCTGAACCTACGTCAAACACACCTGATTTCAGTCCCACTCCTTCCCCCATACACGGTAGACGCGTAAGAAAGCCTGTATGGTTTGCTGAATGAGTTAGTGTTTTCTAAATAAAATCTGCTCGTTTATCATAACTGCCTTGTTATCATTATTTAATGTCAATTTTTCTCGGCATACACCAACATGTTATCTCTGAGTTCTTTTTAAGCGTTATATCAGCACAACTGACTTGCAATATTACTCAACGGATTGAAAGGTATCACATCTCCAACGGACTACTGATGCCGAACGTTACCTTAACACGGTGAGCTTGTTTTTTCTACGTGGTAAAGGTATTTCACCCTTCGTCCAGTTTCAGATCACTTGAACTTAGTGCAACAAACGGACAACTCCTGAGGATTATCGTCCAGCACTGGGTAAATCTACCTCACCTTTTTTCTCACTTGTGAGTGTTTTGGGGTTGGGTAGCCCGCTGCGATAGATGTGCACCGAAGACCAAATAACCCAACCAACCTAAATAACGGACTCAATCAGCGCACCTTCAGTCTGCGACCGACCATCTCATGGACATTTTCCCTCTACCATTCTCTTGTGCTTCCTGCTAGCTGGGCACTTACCTAGCAATGGACATTACGTTTTGGTCATCCCACTTTGCAAACCTATATTGTGTAACGAAGGCTCATGTTTACCCTAGCAGCCTTCTGGGTGAAGCTCTGTAACGACCTCTTAGAACAGCCTGATTTTCGTTGGTATTTTGTTGCACAATTAAACACCTCCTGATGAGGTATGTTTGCTTGGCCCAGTTGTATGCCCCATTTCCGCTAGTGTAAAAATTCTTCACTTTTCCGTTCCGCGCGCTACGCGCAGAACGCTGACGGGCTGTACATTTTATCGCTTCTCGGTCGTGGCAATATAGAGTACTGCGCTGTTTGTTGTGTCCTGAATTATTGCCATTGGGTAATGCATCGAATCTAGAATGAGCCTTTGAGGGAGTGTTTCCACAGTGTCCATGGTGTCATCAACCCTTGTCAATATCAAAAAAATAGATAAAGAACTGCCCGGAAAAATAGTCGGGCTCACCAATTTTGAAGTGGATCTAAACGGATAGATCGTTAAGGTGCCTTGGTTTAAAATTCCACTTTATCGAATGCTGTATCCAATGGATACAATCAATCGTGTTGCTCCTAAATTATTTTGGAGGCTACAAGTGAGATGATTCCGATGACAGGATAAAGATGGAAATTTACCGCAACAGACGGTTGATTCCGTTAGCTTCTAACTCTCCACAATTCTGTGTACTAGCGACACTGAACGCAGAGAGAACACAAGGCTCGCGACCCGAGAAGTGTGATTTATATTTACTGGTTATTGATTAGTTCGACTAAGTCGGTTTAAACATCGGGTGTATATGTGAAGTTGAGGAGAGTGAAAAGTGTGAAAAACAATGAGAATTATGAGATTGAAATAGTGTATAAAACGCTACAATATCAATCTGTTGTGGAACCACAAACTCCGGACTACTGAATCATGTCGGAAAAACTCGAGGCGGATATACTACACAAGTTTTATACTTCCAGCTCCGCAAGAAACCATTGAAACCAGTTAAATCAGTGAATCGCTGAAAAATTAGTTGACGTAAATTCACCTGGTTGTATCGGGATCCTGCTTCGTTTCCAACAACGCACGTCCACAGCAGCAACCACGGGATGTACTCTTAACGGCCTAGTTCACCTGCTTCCAAATCTGAAAAATGGTGTTATTTCGCATCGTTGTGCAATTGATTTTCCACCGGCGGGAGCTCGAGTTCACTGGCGTCAGTGTGAGTCCACTCTTCCTGTAGCATACGAAGTGCGTAGCGTTGTAGTGGACATGGAATTTAGATAATAGACATGAACAACATTTGTTTTTTAATGCTAAAGCGATGATTTCCATCTCGTATATGCCTGCTTAGTTGTCTGGCCGTGTAGTTTATTAATTCACGTTCTATAGAACAGTTTTGTGATGTATTTCTTAAGAAATCAAGATTGATCCCCAGTTGATGATTCTTTAGTGATAGCGACATTAAGTACACCGCACACTGGTATACCTCTGCATGTATTTTGGCTGGGGACATTAATCAAGACTTAATTGAGACCGCTTTTTTCAGGACCTGTATGCTAGTGTTGGTTATGTGTGTTCCTTTAGTTGTGGCTGAACTGGCTGTGCCGATTCACTTCATTATCTCCTAAATACTCGGCTGTCCACTACAAGCTACAGTCCACCTTCCACCTTTGTTTAGAAGGAAAACACCACTATAGTGGTCCTAATTAGGTCCTTAAGGGCCTCAGCCGTTAAAAGACGAGCCTCACGATAACGACGCCACTGACACCCGTCATCACAAGACCCTTAGCCATGGAAGGGAATACAAACACTGCTCCGAAATGGGGTGGCCGACAACCGACCGGCCTAGTCATACTTAATTTGCTGAAGAACCAAGTGTCATTCTTGTTCGAGAGAGAGAAGGCTGACTGGGATCAGTAGGTCGACATCCGCAGCATCCTTGAGGTATCATCACAAGGATCCATCAACTTCCGGTGTTTATTCTCTGCTAATCGGACGCCAGTCGACCAGTTAGGGCTGTTGAGGTTAACATTTGAAGGTTTCTCTGACCCAGAGAGCCTGGCAGTTTCTTCTCCGTTGCTAATACTCAATGATAAATAGAAGTCTTGTTGTATTCGGTATGAACTATCGCGGATGGCCAAGAAGCTCGCAAAAGGTAAGACGGCAGCGGTGCAGTTGCCCACGGCATCCACGAATTCACGAAAGTGAATTCCCATTCTTCGCTTAATCATTACCTTGGAGTTTTTTATTCGTAAGCTGGAGACCACTGTTGATTCCATTCAGGTTAAAGAATGAACCACACTTCACGTCATCTACGTATACTCTGCGTTCGCGATCGTGGACTATTACAAATCACTGTTTGACAGCAGCATGGTGGATTGCTTATTAGATGTATAGTTCTCACGCAGAGCGGCAATCTCAGCGTATATCAAGTGTCACAGAGACCGCCCACGTCACCTATAGAACTGCCGTCGCAGGGCGCCATCACAACCAATTTACTGGTGGCGGTTGTCACACCTTTTGACTTCACGATCGCGTCGTTACCGACGGTAATAGTGACTGAGCCACTAGTGGTTCGCGACGGTGTATCGGCAATTACTTCATTTTCTTGAGATTTCCTTACGTCGACCCAAATGGAGTCGGCATAATTTCCACTCCCGCCCCAGCGGACCCAAGAAATTACAGTGCATGCCTGGAGTCTTGTTTCTCATTTCTGACCTGGGTGTACCTACACATGCAGAGCATCCTAAGCCAAATCCAGGAACTCAATCACCGCTGTTGTATAGGGAAACCCATGCTGATGGGCGTGGCTAAGATCTATCTCCATCAAGAAATATCTGATGCTGAAATCATAGTTGAAAGTTATGAACTATTTAAGACTGGTAGGACACAATACAATGAAGGAAAGTCCACCCTTTACGTCAAATAATATCCAAATGCAACCAATGACAAACCCCGTCCTCGTAGGTGCCCCACATTTTCTGTGCTGGTCAATTGCAGCACATTGACCGATTGTCCGATGGATTATTATAATGCAATTCGGCTTCTAGCAGAATGGTGCATAGGCCATTTCTTAAAGCATTTCGGAATGCTTGTTTGTACAAGAACAAGCTTGTTAGCGTGGAAAGTTTTGGCCACTCCGTTGATCAGAACGGCTCCACAAATAGCACTGCCGCAACCGAGTTTTAGGACGCAGTAAAGGAACTACGCATGAATTATAATGTGAAGGCCCCTACTGTGTAATGTAACAACCAGGGGCCATGATGTTTCCATTTTAAACTGATGAATGAACCATGCATGTTTCAGTTGCTCATGGTGAGGGTGTCTCTAGGATTGGGTGACCACGGGCTAATCGAATTCAGGACTGTCCGTAACATCACTCTCCTGAGGCCCTTGGATATCCCACGTCATAACTTTCGACGTGGTAATTACGTAAGAATGACTGAACACCCAAGAACGGCGTCGTGACGTAGTTTTACCGACTGTTTGTACCGCTGGTTGTCCCCCACCCAAGAGGTCGTGTTTACACACCCGGACCTGAAGGACAGCTGACATCAAAAGAACCCTGAAGAGCGTAGCCCAGATTAAAGGAACTTGCGAGGTGTACTCCTGATATAAGCACGCTCGTTGTCGCTGTAACATACTTATAAGAGAAGACAAGCAGATTCACCAAGTCACGAGTGATCAGGTGCAACGCGAACCAATAACGCTTTTCTCACTTACTTGCGACAAACTTACGCACAAACCTGCCTGTCCTACATCAACGATGATCGCTTTCTTTCTACCTCCAACCTGGAAGCCGCAGGGTCGCTGTGTTCAATATTTCGTGGTGTTCGGGGAACTCTGCAGTGGAGCTTATGACAGCCATCCCCTCACTGTCTGTGGATCGTCAATCTTCCCAGTCTCTCAGTTGGAAGAACCACTTTGTCAAAAGTGCGACGAGTTTTCCCTGGGGAAATCACTAGCTGAGGGCAGCATCAACAACGCAGTCCTAAAGGCTTGTGGATGAAAACTAGCCCTCATCTGCCGTCCCTGTTCTAGCACTCCTTGAAGCTGGCTACCCTCCCAACAACATGGAACCGCGCAGTGGCCACACCCGACTAATTTGTGGTACTGGCTAGTTCGCCAAAAGAGTAAGTCTTTATTCGAACGCCTTACTGTACCGGTTAATAGAATCACCTCACGTGCATTTTTCTCAAAAGAGAATTTCACATCTACATGTTACAACTAAGTGAATTTTTTCCTAAGCTGGTGCAGTATGAATATAACGCACTTTGCGCATCAAAGCAGTGGTATCGGTGAGAGCGTCCGTATGTTTGTTTGCCGGAATGTCCAGTTTAACATCAGGCTTCCATTACAGTTGTTACTAATTTCTTCTTCCCCCTACCTCTTCGACATGCAATGCAGTTCATGAATGCCATGGCACGGTATCCTTCACCATTGACTAACTGTTCACCGGGACTTTCTGATGTTGATACAATAAAGACAATCTTGAAACGCCCACCAATCACAATGTTGATTTTTGAGTACGTTGTTGGTCACTCTCATCATATTTCGGCTCTTGAGAGTACTTCTTAAGGGACGCTACCTTATTCACATTCATCCACAAGTGGAGTTTCAGCACAGTGGTGACATCTGACCCTGGCCTAAGTACCAATACTTCCTCCTCGGCCGAAAAGGCAAGCAGCCGATTGACTGTGTTAAGTAAAGCACTTAGAAAATTCCAAGTAACCTGTTTAACTCAGCTCTCGGAAACAGAAACTTTAGATCGAATCCCAGAAGCATCACAAGGCATCCGGACCAGACGAACTTCTTCCTACCTTTTTTGCAGGTGGGGATCTAGTCTTAAAGACCTGACGGCTGAACTCCAGAAACCCTGGATCAATTTGGTTGTTTCCAATGATATGTTTGGCCAAAATCATCCCTATTTTCAAAAAGGGCTCATTTCGTGTGCACTGACCTATTCTGCTACCGTGACGTGGTGATCAGGCTTTTGCACTGCATCGATCCAGAAGTCTATGCTGACTAGGACTTCGGTCCTTCCAGGCACAACCTTGTCAGACAGGCCAAAGGGAAGCAGTCAGACGAAAAGCAGGTGCACCCATAGAGTCGTACATCGGGTTACTAACCGTCTAGCAGTGCTTAGGTAGGGAGGCATACAGCGGAACTATTTTCATAGTCGCGGCACTCTTGTCTTCCGAATCAAGAGGGAGGGGGTTAGAAAGGGCACCCTCAAACAAAGAACAATCCGATCGCCCAACAGTTGATCATGACCACCGGCATAGTATTCAATACGTTCGAAAAACATCCGGCATCATCCAGAAGCGTGATATAATTTCGAATACATCCACTCCTCGCAGCAGTGTTCAGAATCAGACATTGTAACCTCGGACTAGGCAAGCCCCTGATTACCAAGTGAGTCAGACTCTTGAGTGATCGTCTCCGGGTAAGTTCCATTAGAAAACCCTGTATCCTGTTGTCACGCAGTTCAGACGTTTGAGTCAGAGGCTTGGGGTGGGGTCCATCAACTCCTTCCGCGGCATAAACGACTGGGAGGTACCGTGAGTTATCGTCCTCCCAACAGTGACATTGTTTATCCATTACGATGTCTCTGCTTTGCTCTCCCAAGTTTTATGCCTTCCGTGCGTCCTCGAGTGATAAGTGTTTTCTTAAGCCATGATAGGCGGTGAACATTAGTACCATCAATGTCCGCACCCTCTGATGGATTGGTCAGCAAGTTTTCCTGGCAAGTATTCTCTCAAGTGGGCAGGTTGATGTGTGCTGCGTGTCGGAGACGCGAGTCGACGGTTCTAGTACCGTTATTCATGTGAGTTCACCTCTAGATAACTGTCGATCCAAGTCTCCGAAGATGCCGAAGCTAAATCTTTTGTTCATAGCGGAGCAGTGTTTGCTCGGTTGGATCCCAGTGAACAGTCATTTATGTACTATCAGATTTAATACATCGGTTAAAGTTTGTCAACGCCAATAAGAAAAGCGCTGTTTATTCATTACATTGACACATGGTTCAACGAACATCTGTTCGGATGTAACCAGAGATGCGCTCTACGACGCACTTGTTGACCTTCTGAAGCAGACCAAATACTCTGACTTCGTCGTAGTAACGGGTGGTTTTAATGCTCAGCTTGGTCGTCTTTTTCCAGAGGAGGAGCGGCTGGGAGGTATGTTTAGTGTCTAGCCACAACGCACTAGCAGTGGCGAAAGACTTGTGTAGCTGTGCGCATCCCACGCTCTCTATATTTCCAGCACCGCATTCCAACAGAGGAAAAGGCAGTGTTACATGGAGACCTCCATGTGCTTCTTAGCCGTGGACACATTTGGATCATATAACAGTCGGTCACGGGTGGCGCCACTCTGTTAAATACCCGTGTACTTTGGGCTCGGGCGATGCCGTCTGTTTTGTTTTCTCATTTGTCCAGAGGTCATCAACTGGTAATTGCAAGATACTTGACTGGTATTCGAACGAGCAGAGTGTAGAGAAGCATTGGTGAACAGATTGCTCGGTTCGAGTCAGATGAGAGAATCCAACGAACACTGCGAACAAATCGCAGAAGCTCTGAAAGCTTGTTGTGAGGAGGTATGTTCCGCAGGAGCTGTACAGTTGCGATGGAACTAGATTTCTGTCACGTTGGTAAACCTCATGTTCAAGCGTCGCTCGATTCCACCTGGCTCTGCATATGATGACGTTCGTCAAGAACGCAAGCTGACCAAAAGCTTGCATAAAGGCCGTGAGCACCACTTGGTCGGAAAGTCAAAAGAGATGGAACAAGCCTTCTTATCAGAGAACTCTTCGCCGATTTTTGATTGTGCTGGCAGGCGAATCGAGGTGGAACCATATGGGAAAAAGATGAATCGCTTATCACCGACCAACCGCGCTGACTTGACAGGTAGGCTGAATATTTTGAGGAACAGTTCATCTGGCCTCAACCGGAGTATGTGGACGACGAGATCCGAATGGTCAGTTATTATGTTACAGAAGTGGTCTTGGAACTTAAGCTACTGCATCATAACGGGGCTCATGAACTAAATCTTTTTTTCAGGGATGATGGGCGAAGTTGATGTTAGAACTGACAAAAATCCTTCAGGCTGTTTGGGGGAACCGAAGAGGCACGTCGTACCAGGTACATGTCAACGGTAATTCCCGTTTTCAGTAAAAGGGCTGGAAGTCTATATGACAACCACAGAAGCATCAGTCTGGTGTCTGTTGCGCCCAAGTCGTCCACTGGCCTCATTTTATGTCGACTAACTAAGTCCAGAGAAAATCAGATACGCAAGAAACATGCAGAATTCCGATCGGCTCAGGAGGTGCGTTGATTACACTTTTGCCTTAAGACGGATCTTGGAGCGTCGACACTCTTATAAACAGCCGATGGCCGTGGTCTTTTCAGACTGTTAGGAGGCAAATTCACCAAAACAATCTAGTCAGGACATTGGGGACGGCTGATTAAATCAGTCATAATTGCAAACCAGTCAGGCCTTCGGTGAAGGCTGACGAAATCAGACAAAGCGCTGAGGGGCACGTCAGACCAACTAACAGGAGACGTGAAGGTGAGCGTGGGTGTCGCGCCAGGAGGATACGTGCAAGTGAGCGTGGGTGTCGCGACAGGAGGATACGTGCAAGTGAGCGTGCGCGTCGCGACAGAAGGATACGTGCGTGGGTGTCACGCCAGCCCGAGAAAAGAACGCCTATGGAATTGGCCTTACTTGGCCACTTGGTAGCGAAGTGGCCTAAACAAGCAGACAGTGATTCAACAAGTAACTGGCCGTATTTGGCCACTATTTCATGATATATATTTACTGACATTTTATACATTTGGTCGAACTGGTAGTCGGCAATACAGCCTGTTTTCCGCAATCGTGTTCGTCTTGTCTCCGCGCAAGTAGACTAGGTGAAGCCCCATAGCAGGTACACAGGTCAAGTCGTATTTGAACGTTGGCACAGGAAAAGGCACGTTATATCACAGACCTAAGGGCTGCGTTCGATTCAGTTGATCCTAACGTTCCCTGGAACTGTCTTCCTCGAAAGAGATGCTAGGGAAATGCGTGAATCTGTTAGAATCACTGTACGTTCACTCTACAAACAGAGTGAGAGTTTGTGGACAGCTGTTTCGGGCGTTCATTACTTTCCGTGATGTTCGTCCAGGGTATTCTAATTCCCCTTCCTATGCAATTTTTCATGGACGACATTCTGGAAGGTGCATTTGGAAAGTCCAGTGGGCTTGGTGTTGAGCTTCTTCCTGAAGCTAGCTTGATTGACTTGGAGTATGCGGATGACATCGTCTTACTTAGCTCCGCTACCGAAAACATGCTGACCACACTGAACGAGGTGATTGACCGGGCTGGTTTGTGTGGGATGCATTTTAAACCTTCAAAGTGCTTCTTCAAGGCTAGGGGATTCCCACTCTGTCGCAGGCATTCCGTTTGAGATTCTGGGCGGTTTCACACATTTGGGTAGTACTATCTAGCCAGATTGTAATATTGCTGATAAGGTGTCAACCAGGACAGCAAAGGCACGAGTTGCCTTTGCTAAACTGCGTCATCTGTGACGTTAGAAGGACGCTCCGTTGTCGCTGAAACAAGAGTATATAGTGCTTGTGTGCGCTTTGTTTTGTTCTGTAGTGTGGTCTGTTCGCAACGAAGATGTCAACGGATTTGTTGTGTCTGACCATCGTTGTCTCCGTCAATTGGCCCACATTGAGTGGACTGATCGCGTAAGCAACACGGTCATCCGATGGCGCGTATTCCGGAATGCTCGGGATGCACGGTCAGTTGGTCAACGAATTACGTTGCATAGCCTGTGATGGTTGGGTCACGTACTCCACATGACAGTCGAGCGTTTACCACACGGGGCATTGTATACCGAG
>JTDE01002765.1:9837-34005 GCA_014338405.1 Paragonimus skrjabini miyazakii | reverse complement strand
GATCGGGTTCGTCTTCCGGGCTGGAGCCCTCGCGACTCACAGAGTCGACGGCTTGAGACGTTACGTCGAATGAAGGCTGACCGATCCCAGTGGCGTGAATCTTGTCGCTGTTTGTCCGAGTTCTCTGTGAAGTGAGTGCACTTAATGACGCGGGGCAGTGAAAGTTGTGAGTAAGCTTTACTTCCGTACTTCCACTCACAGCTCGGTTGTTTGTTTGAAAGATGTAGGCGCCTTGATGTTGTATGTTTGAATGTAGGCGTAGCTATTTTTAGAGGTTAGGTCCCCTACCCTCTCCCTTTTTCCTGCTCTCTTCCTAAACAGGGTTTGTTTCTTCTTCTTCATGGTTGTGTGGCAGTGAAAGCCGCAAGAAAGCTGTCTTGCTGATGACGATTTACTTCCACTTACAGCTTGGTTGTTTGTTTTCAAGGTGAAGGCGCCTTGATGTTTCATGTTTGAATGTAGACGTAGCTATTTTTTATTGGTTAGGTCCCCTCCTCTTCCCTTTTTTCTTCTCTCTTCTTATAGAGGATTTTCTTTCTCTTCTTCATGGTTGTGCGGCAGTTAAGCATCAGTGTGAACCACTGATGTATTGCTGTCTATGATGATGACTTTCGTGCCGTCATAGTGCTTTTAATCATTTCCACCGTTTATCTCATCCCGAAAAACGCGGCATTTTGAAGTTGATTGCACAGCGCATTGTTTGGCCATCCATGAACAAAGAGGTTCGCCTTTGATCACAACAGTGTATAGAGTGCCGAAGGAGTAAAGTGCACAGGCATACGGTTACCACACTGGCACATTCTCTCAGCCAGATGCTCGATAAACCCATGTACACCTTGACATTGTTGGCCCACTACCACCCTCCAACTTTTGTGCAAATATACTGCTCGCAGTCGACCATTTCACCTGTTGGCCTTTAGTTGTGCCTATTAGAAATGCATCGTCGGAGACACTGACTAAAACCTTATTGGAACAGTGGATCACTAATTTTGGTGTGCCATCTATAATCACTACGGATCGAGGCACCCAGTTACAGTCTGCCATTTTTCGCAACTTCACGCAGTTACTGAGTTGTTCGCACATTAACCCGACGGCGTACCATCTTTGTGTTAATGGTTCAGTCGAGCGTTTCCATCGACAACTAAAAGCCTCGGTAACCACGCAGTTTGACACAACGAAATGGAGCGAATGTCTACCACTCATTTTCTATGGAATCCGGTCTACCGCTAAAGAAGACTTTGGCTGTACTACATCTGAATTAGTTGACGGTACCAACCTGCACCTCTCAGAAGTACTGATTCAACCCTCGAGTCACTCAGATCCAGGCACGGAGTACGTTTCACGCTCAAGATAACACATGCCCGGCCTTCGTTCCACACCGACCTTTCAACATTGGCGCCGAGAACAAAATCTCCGGAGTTGTTCACGTGTAAATTTGTGTTTATACGCCGAGAAGCCACCAGGAAACCATTACAACCACAAAACCACGGTCCCACCAAGGCAGTTTAGCGTGACGAAATTCCTTCATTATTGACAAGTCCGGACGAAGCGAATCCGTATCGACTGATCTAGTAAAACCAGACTTCACACAGCAGGAGGTTGGTTCACCTGACCCGATGTTGACTGAAAGCAATCTCTCACCACTTCTGACAGTATCAAATCCGTCTGCGGCCCAGCTCCCGCATTGCAGGGACGCTCAATTTCGCGTGGTTCTAGAGATATAATGGAATTAATAATTTTGGACCACGTTGCGTTTGCATTGCATTGTGCACGAAATATAACAGTAATTCCTAATGGAAGCTATGCCGCCACGTTTGTTGGTTAGTTATACATCCAAACTGTGTGTTCAGCCTGTTTCACTGACGCAATGCGGTCGAAAATTATAAATTCAATTATATCTCTAGAAACACGCTAAATTGAGCATCTCTGCAATGTGGGGATATGTATTCCACCACGAAAATTCCGATGAAAGCATTCTCAGGATATAAAACCGGTTGGGAAAGTCAACATTAGGATTTTACCGAAAAAATGGCGACACAGTTTTCTCAACAAAGTTGCTAATGCGGACAATTGTTAGATATAGCTAATTTGTTTCATTGCAACCTATCTATTATACTCGATTGAATCTATATAGTTGTCCCGTAATATGCATTGTAATATTTCGTGAAAACTTTGAAATATCTCTTTTCGCATTTAAATGGCCGTTTCCAACTCCACCATACCGGCGGACTACACAACTGCCTGTTTTCTAGTAGCCACCGGTGCTCAAGTCACTGTCGTACCAACTAGAATGGAGGATACGTCTCGTTCGACACCCTCTGAGCTTCGGGCCGACAATGGAACCCCAGTATGCACCTTTAACACACGCTTTCTCACGCTGGATGTGAGCGTTCAGCATGCTCTCGTTGGGTGTTCATTATTGCGGTTGTGCCAGATGCCATCTTGAGCATAGATTTCTCAGAGAATTTTTAGGTTAGTTGTCGAAGCAGGTCGTCACAAGCTCCTAGATCCCCTGACGAGTATATCCACCGTGGTCACCATTTTCTCAACGTCTGTCCACAGCCCGTTACTTGTTGAACCAAGCGGTAGTGATACATGCCGAGCTACTTGCCGCCATTACGGGTTTGATGCATCACATCAAAACGAAGGGTGAACCAATTTCTCAGCTACCGCGAAGACCGGCACCAGACGAAGTGCGCATCGCTCGTGACGAATATCAACACATGTTAAACATGGGTGTAATCTGTCCCTGCGATAACCCATGGACATCTCCTCTGCACATAGTGCCATAGAAGACAGAAGGCGATTTGCGTGCTTGCGGAGATTATCGTGCATTGAACAATGCCACTGTTCCAGATAGGTATCCTGTGCCACACATCCACGATCCAACTACCAGCTTTGCAGGTAACACAATCTTCAGCAAAATCGACCTTGTCCGTGCCTATTACCATATACTGGTAGCACAGGAGGATATACCCAAAACGGCTATCACCACTCCATTCGGTTTGTTCGAATTTGTGCGTATGCCTTTTGGTCTTCGAAAAGCCGCACAAACGTTCCAACGTCTGAACAATGAAGTCACCCGTGAGCTAGATTTCATTTATGCGCGCATAGACGACATCCTTGCAGTTGGCTCTTCCCCGGAAGAGCATATCATCCACCTGCGGAGTTGGTTTCAAAGTCTGGCTTAACACAGCTTCACTGTTAACGGAGCAAGGTCCGAACTCGGTCAAGCCTCGTTGAAATTTTCAGCTACAGCATGTTGGCAGAAGGGATAAAACTGTTCCATTCCAAGGTTGAGGCTATTCGATCGTGTCAGCTTCCCGACACTATCTCGAAGCTCCGCCGCTTCAATGGACGTGGGAATTATTATAGACGATTTAAATCCAACTGCGCCAAGCTTATGCAGCCTCTCACTGGTATACTCTGGGGCAATAAACGGACTTTACACTCAACCTTCGAAATCATTATGGCTTTTGCCTCCGTAAAGGAGACACTCGCCTCTGCAGTCATGTCGCATTCCCAACAACCGGACGCACCAATCGGCATCACCGTGGATGCATCGGACACAGCCATAGTTGCAGTGCTACAGCAGGCAATTTGCGAGACTTGGCAACCGATTGCATTCTTTTCTCAACGCCTCAGCCATGCCAAAACGCAACACAGCACCTTCGATCGTGAACTCTTAGCTGTGTACAAGGCTGTGTGCCATTTTCGCCACGCAATCGAGGGCCGTGGCTAGATCATTTTCACGAATCACAAACCCCTCGTGTGCGCCTTGCGGAATTACTCCGATAGATATTTACCTCGTGAAACTCGACAGCTGGACTACATAGCCCAGTTTTCTACGGACATCCGCCATGTCTCCGGAGCCGCAAACTTCGCCATGGATACTCTATCACGAATGCTCAGCGTGACTACAGCCACCGATTTGATCTCACATCGCAACATAGCTGCATGACAGCAGCCAATTGCACGTTCATGGATGATCTAAAACGCACAAGCTTACTTACTGTCACAGTTCCGTTGACATCTTTGCTTGGTACTATGACTTGTGACAGTACGTTGGGATACCCCAGACCAGTCGTGCTACATTCGTTTCGAAGCGCTGTATAACCTGTCACATCCAGGGATATGCGTACCACTAGGACTGACTGTGGATAGATTCGTCTGGCCTAACATGAATCGGGACGTACGGCATTGGACTCGTTGTTGCCTTGCATTTCAACGTTCCGAGATCAGTTGATACACGAGCCCCCCACTGGAGTATTTTCCAACTCCCGACGATCGTTTAGAACATGTCCACCTTTGCGAGGCTACACCCATCTACTCACGCGAATCGACCGATTCACTCGCTGGCCAAAAGCCATACCGCTGTCAGATCCATCATCAATTTTTGTCGTTCGCGCCTTTATCGAGCATCGGAGCGCACTTTATGGTCGTCCGTCGACAATTACAACTGATCGCGATACGCAATTCGAATCAGCCTTATTTTCACAACTGAGAAAGCTGTTAGATTTGTACCGAGAACGCACCACAACACATCACCCACGATCGAATGGACTGGTAGAGCGTTTCCATCGTCAGCTCAAAGCTTCATTACGTGCTCGCGAGCGGATGAATTGAACGAAGGCATTGCCCCTTGTTCTACTTGATATTCGCAATTATGCTGTCTTTCAACCGTCAAGCAAGGGTGTTGTTGACACGCAAGACTACGCCAACAGACTAGCCAATTACGTGCGGTCACTACGAGCGAGTACTACACGTATTCAACAATCCTCGTCTTACGTTCCTAAAGAACTCAGCACTTGTGAGTTTGTGTTTTTGCGAACAGACTTTGTCAAAAAATCAATACAACAACCACATAAAAGACCCCTTCCTGTCATTAAACAGTCTGCAAATAACTTTTATGATCGACGGTTTCGGATGACACCTCACGGCCTCCATTGACCGCCTTATACCTGCTGTCACTGGCTCAACCCCTAGTTTAATAGCACAACCATCATCCAAGCCGTCTCCATCTACTTCAACCTCCGGCTTAGCCCCGGCGTTGTCCTCCGTGTCTATTCCCGACGACCTCCCTCCTCAACCCACAACTCGTTCAGGGAGGCGCGTCCATGTTCCCGCGCATTATCCCTAGCAGTTTACTTTTACCTCTTCGCATTTATTGTAATTGATTATGTGCATTTCATGCTTTTGTCGAACAGCGACTAACAAGTTTTCGTAGGTACAGTTACCTGGCTCGTTTTGCACAGAAGATACCTGCACATAACTGTAAATATCTTCGGGCACTGCAGGAAACGCGTTGCGGTGGGTATCTGCCTTTTTTTCTAACGGTGAGGTACTTCACCTGCCCTTATTTCTGGGTCTAATGCAAGTCATAACAACAGTTGCTTGGCCCGAGGAGAAAATCTTGAACGCCATAGCAATCTGTGCCTGCGCAGTGAGGAAATCACACCCCCTGTCACGTCCTCAGGAGGCGTTTTCAGGTTGGGTGGCTCGTGCGCGGCTGACCAGCAAGACAGCAGCTTTTGCCCCGGATTAAAATTCATAGGTAGAAGGCCTCCTATATTAGTCACCCTTCTATGTGGGGCTGATTTAGTGAGGTCACCTTCGACTTCCGCAACATCCTAAACTCCTTACGACGTGAGAGTTGCCTCACCAGTACCACCGCACATTACCTTGTAAATGTCAATTTACTACAAACCGCTAACTTCAAAGTTAGTGTGGTGGCGTAAGTATCGCAGTTTTACTTGCAGCTGTGTAATGAATCCGCGCCAGCTATGGTACTGTAGGCTACACTCACTAGGATAACAAGGTTTTAGCTATCGTTGTCGGGAACTGCGCCCAACCCGTCTGCCGCTTGCTTGAAGTCTGAAGGTCGAGTGGAATTCCCGTCGACATTCGTCCTCTCTGACGGCTGCCGTGCGTTCGTGCTCAAGGTTCTCTCACGTCCAGCTCCCTAGCAACCTTAATCGTTGTCTTGAAGTCCGCTTGTGAACGGTGAGTAAATAAATAGATAAAGTTTGTTGGCAGATTCACCGTCTTCTAATTGTTACTTCCGATCTGCGTTAACATAAGGCTGGGGATGCCTTGGGCATACGAACCTAGGACCTAGCATCCAGACATGTCTAATGTTCATTTCACTTCAATTGTGGTCAGAACCGTAAGGCTGGACGGCTGAAGAACCCGAGTGATCCATCTTGTTCCACATGGGGCCCTGATATCACAAAGTTACCACAACGACAGAGATAGGCTCTCCGCTCTTATTTCAGACATGTGTTACATTAATTTTGGTTGGCAATTTATACACAGAACAAGGATCGCGGAGATCCCCGACACAACCTAAAATCAGAGAAAAGACACGTCCGACCAGGCACGATGAAATTTATTCGTGGTACCAGGATGAGGCGGTGTTCCGCATACCTTGAAGTCCAAACACTTGAATGATACGTCACTAGAGATGCTTTAAGATCCTTCAAACAAGTCAGACAACGGGAATATAGTCACCGTTTTATGATCGCCTACGCTGTATGGAACACGTTGAGTAATATGTAGGCGGACCGCCAGAAATTAATAATAAAGAAGTTGGCACCGGCGGAAAGCTTATATTGCATACGCGACGATTTACAGACTGCTATATTGCTCCTTTCTCAATGACTCACCGCCCTAAAGACAACACCTACGTTGTTGCAACCGTCTGGGGCCGGGATTTCGACATGGTGCTGTGCAGTTGGAACACAGTTGGGAGATTTGCCTTCTACCTCGCAGTCAGTTGGTTTAAAATCCCCGCAAAGCTGTCGCTGGCAGCTTTTGGAAATGCTTAGGTCATTTAGGTGATAATGCGCTCACGTAGCTCCAGATGGGGTTGTAAGTAACACTGCATTAACAGTTTCCACAAGGGAGACGAGGCGGAACATAAGCATTCGTATGACAGCTGCCCGGGCGATTGACCCACTCAAGGTGGTAATCCTGCGGATATTCCAGCTAACGTGCTACCTGGAACTTTGGTTCTCAGAAGTTGCGAAGTGATCGCAGAGTCTGATGATCGGTGTAAACTTTGAAATGTAGTTCGAGTCAGTATGGGCAGAAGTGCTTGAGAAAATACACCAAAGCCAACATCTCACGGCATGTGGTGTAATAAAGCCTTTCTCGCATGTTGAGCCGACAACTCGCATAGGCAATCACCACTCCACCATTAAACAATTTTTGAGAGAGTACATTATCCGCAGCCAAATTACCAACGCTAATGTCTAGTATGAGGGCACTGGCTGATGGCAAAAATCCGGAAATGCGAGAATGGGGGAATATTGAGTTGATCCTTCGGAGTGGCGAATGTTGCACGGAATTCAGTGGGCCTCGCTAATTTTTCATCGTTCTCTGTAATTCGAGGAAGTGAAGGAACTCTATGTACGAAGCGTGGACCGGCAATAAGAGGCCGGGCGCATGAAAAAGTGCTACACTCACGGAGGGTGTTATCCGCCAATCAACGATTTGTGTGACCTTTGTGCCATCAGTTTGCACTCCTGAGGGTATGACTAAACGATCTAGGGGAGACAATGTCTACGCTAATAACACGCAGTTTGTAGGCTCCGACCTCAGTCCACATATTCTGAGACGGTAAAATACATTGTTTAATCTGGACTAATCCTCCGCTATTGTGGAGGCGTGACCGATAATGTCATTCAGGTAGATCGAACGCTCGCTTGGAACTGGATATGGGTTTGCTTGGCATCAGTTGCAATAGTTTTGAGGTCACTCTGTTTGGTTTGATCGGTCTTCAAAGGTAGCCCTACGTTTTACTTTCTTAAACAATCTGCATTGATAAACCTCGTTCCTACTTCCACTACTGTTACAATTTCTTTCGCTGGTAGTCAGCCTGAGCTCTGTAAGTGCTTAAATACCGAAATAAGACAATTTCCTTCTATATCTTCATTGAGTAACCTATTATTCGTATCATGCACGAACGGTTGTATTGCACCGACCCAACCGCTCACCACTTGTTTAGGTGGGTTCAATTTCGTTTTATCGTCCCCGACTACTAAGTGGTACTAAACTGTCGGTCTTGTTGTACCGGTACGTTCTCGGTATAGTGTCTGGGGCTTTTCATAGTCGAGGTCAACGATAATTTTCTGGTACACTGAATCACTTAGTGCTGGATTAAAACCAGTTTTTGCGAGCGCCTTCTAATCGACTATTTCAGAGAAACATTATCTTCTCAGCCGTTGTATACTGAGAAGGTAATTTGTTGAAAAATTAAATTACGCGTAACTAGGTGTAAGGGTGTATCGCTATCGAACCATTTAGTGGGCATTATTTGTTAATTTCTGGCTGTATAATGAGTCCATGTCTTAATTATCATTGTATTCTACATTCCTAAGGGTACCAACGTTTTAGCCATTAACGTTTGAAACACTAGCCAACCTGTCCGACACACTTGCATTCTGAAGGTCAACTGGAGTTTTCGCTGGCATTTGTCCTCCTCGGCGGTTGGCGCGTGGTTGTACTAACGGCAATCCCATGTCCACCTTCCCAATGCCCTTATCTGTTGTACTGTAGTCTGCACGGTACTTAAGGTCTTTTCGTCACGACTTTCGAATGGCGTTAGTAATTCTGGGAAAGTTTTGGCGTACGAACTAAACAGCAAGAAACTACATTAGTTGGGACGTCTGGCTGATTAGTTTCACCACTTTTTGGTATTTATTGCAACTTGTTTTATACGCCAGCCTCAATTTTTTCATATTTGCATACTGACACAAGTTTATACATAGCCAAAACATTCGTGTTCTAGTGAGGCGCTCAATTTGTTTATTGCTGACTATGTTAGACCTAGGATAGCCAATTGTACCCTTTTTTTTCCAACTCCTGCGCCTGTTTAAACAGTTTTTCGAACGAGTATGGATGTCGACGAATACTCGGCACACTCGAACGTGCGACCACGCTGCGTGCTCGCTTGTAGTTCTGCTCTGTTACCGCTGTGTCTCGTTATTTGTTCGCTCTCAGGTTGATCCCGCGGGTCGGCAATATGTTGCCTGTTTACTTGTCGCTGTATTCTTTACCGGCTGATTTTGTCTCGTTCGATTCTACACTAGTTCTGCTATATCCTGATTATGTACGTTAAAGTAGCCACCCAAGCAGAGTGACGACTGTCGTGTGTTTAATGAGAAAAAACAGTGACTACGTTCCCTGTTTTCATCTATTCCTCTCTCTTTGATCCTTCTTCTTCTTACATTTAGCATCCTTTTGGTAGGGTTTGCGAGCTTTCCTGAGCTGAAAAGTGCCCGCAGGTAGTAAATACTGACATGAATAGACCGTTAATACGTGAATATGTAACATCTCATGAACGAAAATGGTGGGAATATTAGAGAAGGCATGATGCATGCTTAAGTTGCCGGAGGAAACAATTTTCTTCCGACAAGTAAAAGATTTTTATCAAGAACGCTGAGGAACCGCGGTTATTTGATGGCGAAATACGTTGACGAAATAGGTGAAAGTTGTAATATAGTAGAAGAAGGATTTAGCAGTGAAACCAAAAATGAATCGACAGTGTTACAAAACAATCCACGGTAACTGTCTGCGATAAATTCCACCATACCAAGTCTGCTATATATTGAGAGAACGTTTCTCTTGAATAAAGGGAGAAATTCCAACAAATCAAATTCCTCCAGCATACTATAATCGATCGTTGCCACAGTTGACTCCTGGTTACAACGATCGCCTTCAAACGGAAGTCAAAGCGCGCAAGAACGAAGTGCGTATTGATTCAAACAGTAGACAAGCGATTTTTATGTACAATGAATTTAACGGGTATGAAGAATGATATGTAACAGGAGGGCAATAGTTACAAGATTGTGTAAGTTAGCAACGAATGAATAACGAACATACGAAGTATACGGTGTGTTATTTACATTTAACTTGTGCATTTGGTATTCTATGCAATATGTGCTGGCAGCTTACCCAAATGTGAAAATGTATAATCATCACCACCTCAAACTGGGAGCAACAAGTCTGTATCGGCACCGTAGAAAAACAGGTACGACAGCAACTGGCAATTTTAAGGTATAATGTATACCTCAGTCGGCGTGATCCACTCGCCTTAGTTACCTTTCACTGTAATCCGGCAAAAGGGGTTTTGCAATATGGTGGCAACGACTGCCATAAGCTTATGACGTCACATGGAACCCTAGTAAGTGGAACCCAATATGCTCTCCGGAGAATATACTTGTTGGACAGGAAGGAAGCAGGTTTTCCCATGAAGCCTTTTGGTCTGACGCATTGGCGTCCATGCTTGATAGGTAATTTACGTGTAAGCTACAGTCACAACTGCACGGCCTATGGCTGAACGCACTGCCGTCTGTGCTCGACATTGCAACGTGTAGTCGAAAGAAGCAAACGCGCATGGGTTGAATTTTAATTGCGTAACGGGGCGTGCTGACTGAAGGCCATCCTCAGGGGGTAAATACCCACACGAGTAGACAGCTAATATTTGAGTTTTAATGAATCCCTAATGGTAATCGATGGAATATTTTAGGAAGCATAAAATGTACCCGTTTTGCTGTAAAAAATGAGTTTGTTTTAATGTGTCAAACGTTCATATCAAGAACGTTGAGGAATCGCGATTTCTCGATAAAGAAACATGTTGACGAGTTAGCTGAAATGTTGACCTTAGTTGTTATCAGAAGTTTTAGCAACAAAAATGTTGAACGTGCACAACATAAGTTTTGAAATATTTTCCATTAATTGTGCGTTCCATAATCCATTAGAGAGTTGACGAAAACTGACTAAAATTTGCGGCCGTATAATCAGCACTACGTGGAACTGGGAACATCAGGTATTTGGTGAAACCGTGGGCAAGTAGGTACGACTACAATAGGCAATTTACAGACATAATGTGAGCTTTAACCTGCGTGATCTGCTTATCATAATTACTGCTTACTGCAATCGGGCAAAAGCTGGTTTGACAATGTGGTAACCAGGAAGTGAGTGAAATCATGAAGATACATACACTACACAATACGTTGAATCCCATAGGCTTTCAACAGATCACTCCACAGTCACAGATTCACGACTTGTTGTTCGACGCATTGATGTCGGTGCGCGAAAATTATCATTTGGTGATAATGTAACTTGGATGCGTTTTCGCGGACTAGCGACAGGAAACTGATCGGTCAACGTAACTCAGTCATCAGTAATTACTTGTGCAAGACGAGGACTCTATTTCGGTTGAGACGTCAGGAGTAATGAATTGTTTAAGGTGCATGCAACTGGAACCGAATAATTCAAGAAATAACAACGGACATGCTGAGGGGATTGCAACTAACCAGTGTAGAGATGGCAGTGCGCAAATAAGCGTTATTCATATATTCTCAGTGGAAAATTAGCCGGTCGCTATCTCATCCATAACCATTCTTGTTGACGGGGTCACCACAATATACACAGGGCACCCCCATTGAACATTCTTCTCCCATCTAAGCTGTTTCGCACTGCATGATGGAACTAGGGGAAGTCCGTCTGAGGGACGGCCGCCTTAGTTTCATCAATGGACTGGTTCATGAGAGCTAGGATGGCCTTGAAAATGCAGCTTCTTCTCCCGGAATTTACATCCTGCAGCATGGCCAAACCCTGATGCAGCATTTTTAATCCGGCTGAAATGGATAATTTCTGGCGACAGTTACCTCTTGACGACACACGCCGCTTCTAGGCGAGGAAGCGAACTTTTCACTGCGAACGTAACCATACATCACGGGTCTTCTATGGCCCTTCCCGTCTGTGACAAGAAACTGATATAGCCCCGAGCTACAACCGCAAATATGAACTGATAGAGGACCTAGTTATTGCGGTTGATCCCATGCGTGGCATCGACGTTGGCCACGTCAGGAAAACGTCTGAACAATTGTATTTGCTGCTTTCGCACGAAACATATGTGCGTGTACTTATTGTTATCGTCTTTGATGACACGCAATATACCATCTTTCTCTACGTGATCATGAATTTGTGGCAGATGTTCTGCAACATTCATGTACACAAACCCAATTACCTTCTGTCGGAGCTTTCAACCGATGACAGATGTAGCAAATATCTCTTGTCGTTATATACTTGCCACAACCATCCGCAGCATACTACCTTAACTCCGCAGTTAGAGTGTTGGGTTCGAACAGATGCCTAGAGTCACTCATTTCACTTGCAATGAGCCTACGATTTATTGGGTGTGCATCGTACAGCAATGCAGTTAGGTCGTGGCTGTGTTCTACTGTAAAAGAGCTAACAACCGACATGGTTTTCCTCCTAACGACGTTGAAACGTGACTGGCAGCATGTATCACGATAACACTGTGCAATGGAAGGTTAGTGAAATCAACCTACTAAACACGTCGTAATTCGCGGCTTTCGCTCCTACGTCGCTCGTACTTGGTACGCTGGTACGCCATCTACCACGTAACGTCAGTGGTACTCACACTCACATAATCAGACTTCAAGCGTGCATTGCTTGATTTTCTGCTTGAGCCAAGCACGTAAATAACACTGTGATCCTTCATGTATTTTCCCAAACAACTTCGAAACTCCACGAAGCTAGAAAATTACTGATCTTCAAGTAGATCTTCGAATCTTTGTAGATACTCCATCACCTAAAGTCAAATTTATACACAATACATCATTTATCAACATGGGATGGTTAGCTATTAGTCTAACATGAAAAGCTACTTCAGAGGAAGACGTATATGTACCATCACAACACCCATCATTAATATTTTCAATCTTGGCGCCAAACGAAAGACGAACGGTGTAGAGGTCGGTGGAAACAAATTTTTTAAGGTTCGCTACCATTTTTGTTGTGAGAACCGACAATTTGCAAATTCATGAGCGATACCACCGAAATATTACCAGATATTCATGGAACTCTTATGAATTCTCAGTTTGACTTCAGATTTTACTCTCCACTGATAGCTTTCACCAGCGTGCTGCTGTATTGTTGACCTCGTTTTAGTTGTCTTTAGTGTAAATCCATGGCTTACTGGGCCTTTGGCTCATGTTGGTTCTTGTTTTCTTTCACAGATATGTTACTGGGGCCCCTACTTCGGAAGAACGCTGTCCCCCCGTGTCTCCACGCTGCCCCAAAACTGGTCCGCAAGTCTAACGGACAATCGGAATAAAGGCGGCCGGCCTGCACGTTACAGTAGTCAGCTTACGTGCACCCTACAGTCATAACGCCACGAACTTTGGTTGAATGTTTATGCGTGACATTCAACCTACGCGCATCCTTCAGTCACAACGCCACAAGCTAAGGTGAACATAAAATGGAAACTTGGAAATGCAGTTATTAAACGAATGTCATTGTCTCCAATGTTCCAACCGGTTTTTCGTACCCTCCTTGCTCTTGGTTTTGCCTCGGAAAGAATCTTATTCTTGTTACATGTGCATGTCTAAAATTAGGCGTTACGTAACATCGGAGGTTTGGCATTACTTATCGTAGCCAGTTAAGTCCATCGCATCATTTGGCAATGGTTTCACTCGGATTCACTTGCATGGATAAATAACAAGAAATTCATCGCCAGAAGTAACCGGGTGGTGTTGAACGGGGTCTCCTTTCAAATTTAGACATCTGATATGGTGCATTTTTTGAAGCAGAGGCAACTGAAACCGCAAAGCCAATGAAACAATAACGCACCTGGCGGAGGGCTAAATATTCCCAGTGCGCAAATAAGCGTTATTCATATATTCTCAGTGGAAAATTAGCCGGTCGCTATCTCATCCATAACCATTCTTGTTGACGGGGTCACCACAATATACACAGGGCACCCCCATTGAACATTCTTCTCCCATCTAAGCTGTTTCGCACTGCATGATGGAACTAGGGGAAGTCCGTCTGAGGGAAGGCCGCCTTAGTTTCATCAATGGACTGGTTCATGAGAGCTAGGATGGCCTTGAAAATGCAGCTTCTTCTCCCGGAATTTACATCCTGCAGCATGGCCAAACCCTGATGCAGCATTTTTAATCCGGCTGAAATGGATAATTTCTGGCGACAGTTACCTCTTGCCAAAACATGCTGCTTCTAGGCATATTATATTTGGCAAGTAACCACCGATGGATTGAGAAGCGGCTTATGGCGTATTCGGCCTTCGTTACCAACAACATACTGTACGGCTGGAAGAACGTTTTGAGAGAGAACGTTGTATGAATGCAGGTTAATCAGATGGATTTCTGGAAGTTGCATTCACACGTGCCATGAAAGATGTTCACAGTTTCCAACGTACCCTCATGGGTCGGTCGAAACAACCAATTATTATTACAATAGGCTCAATTACTTTGAACTCGTCCAGTCGTATACAGTGCAGTAGGGGGTAAACCCATTGAGATGCTTCAAAGCCAGTTGATTGGCGAACGTTGATCAACGCATACCTCATCAAATTTATGTGATATATCTTTTGTTTAAATAAGGTGGTTAAGTGTTAATCAATCACGAAACGTTACTTCAAAGGAAGACACATGTACATTGTCATTACACCCACCATCGGTATTCTCGAACTTGGCGCCAGATGAAGGAGAAACTAACTAACGGTCTGCTAAACAAACCTTTCAAGGCTTGTACTAATTTTTGTCAAGGAAACCAACAATTTTCTAACTCTTCGACGATACCAACGGAATATCGCCAGATGTTCATATGTCCCAAGTTAATGTTGTTTGACGGCAGGTTTTACTACCTACAGATGACTTCCATCTCTTCTTAACAAAGATTGGCAAGTTTCTTCGAATTACGCGCGCAAAGAATCCTTTCTCGCACGAACATAATAATAATAATAATGGTATATTTCTCAACGCATCTGTGAGAAACACGCTCTGAAAAGCATGATCAGTATACACATGGTAAAGTGAAACGCATACCGTACTCAAATTTGTTAATTGTACAATATACCAATTATGGAAATAAAATTACGAAACGGACATAATAATAGAGGAAAATGTTAGTTTATGAAGAAGCATTTAGCTCTTTTGCTTTTTAAACGATAGTTCTCAAAATTTCTAATGTTCGATGAAAAATGCTGAGTAGTTACATCAATTCTCGCTTCACAAGGTTAACGTTGGCCTTATGTTCAGGGTCGTGCCAGAAAAAAGATTCTTCAGGAAGGAGAAAACGAACAGTCGTATATATCACCAAATTTTGGTATCGAATATTTGAGGAGACTTTTTCTCGCATGGCTTTCATCTTTACCTCCCATTACTGGTTCTTCGTTTATGTATACCTTGTTTTCATTCGCGCTTGTCCGCTGCACCATCACGCGACTGCTGCATTGACCATATTCATGTCAGCCGTAAGCTTCTGAACTTGTATGTTTAGTGGATTCACTATCGAGGTTTGTTGCCATCTGCTTCTTTTGGTCTATACAAATTCTCTTGTATTTAGCATCCTATTTTCAAGAAATTTGCCAATACGACCGTCCTCCCTTTTATGGATCCAGATAGGTTACTCAGCGGGCTCAGAACTTATAGGCGCTCGTTGCTTACAGACGCAACTATTCTAAATGCATTCTACTGACAAACATTGCGGTTAGAATAAGCATTGTTCGAACAACCACTGGACATCCGGGATAAACAGTGGTGGATAAATCCGCTCTCGTGTGGATCGAATCTATCCGCCAAATGGTTGAAGTTTGTCGGTTCGTATTTCCAATGTCCGAACGGATGGAATTTGACACACGTGATACACAGAGGCGTTCTCCTGGTTAATAATTGCCCGAAGATTCCCTGAGGGGGACCGCTTTAATGCGAGTGTCTACTACGTTGCTTTCCGCGGAAAGTAGTCCTGTTCCCTACCCCCAACAATTGATCCCAGGTGCCTCGCACTGATGATGTTATCAAAACATCATCAAATGCCTCCATTACTCCTGCCTCCGTTCATTCCTTATCTATGTCTCTTATTTCGAAAACTCCCTGATCTTCACAAAGACCTGTCCGGGTATCATGAACTGTCTGCTACTTCACATGACAGGTATGCTTGGGCTCCTTGGACTAAGTAGGGGCCATGGCTTGAGATAGCTGTAGGGACGGTGGCAAACCCACCGTAGAGGACGAACTATGTGTCCATATGCCCTAACCTTACCCAAGCTATAACCTTGTTCATCTGACCGACATTCTTTGATGAACAACAGGCTGCTTGAAAAAGAAATACGTCTAAAGTAGGAGCAGTCATAGTTCACGAGGGTACAGCCAGAACTTCGCAAGAGGTTGGATGAAAGGTCTGTGTTTAGTAAGACTGAGGAGCCACATGGGAGGACTGATGCAAATGTTATTCCGGATAGCCTGTCACATATGCTTCAGGTTCATGGGTTCTAAGGGAGGACTATATGCACCATATATTCATCAGTGTCAGCCTGCCAAGAAACGGGCTAGAACCCTTTGACGGTTTGGCATATGAACATGACGAGATTACTGATGCACGTGTGGCTAGTGGTCATACACCGAGAGTTGACGCCAGTAAGGATAAAACCCTCTGCTGTTGGTACTTGCCCCGACACCCGGCACTGAGTTCCAATAATCTTGGCGAACTGAGAACTGTATTCGACAGCGCGATGAAATACAAATGAAATCTCTTTGAACGAAGCCTTTCTTTAAGGGCCGGTTCTGACGAACATAATACTGGGTGTTTTGTTACGGTGCCGCACGGGTTTATTAGCCATGTTTTCGCAAATGGAGGAAATGTCTTCGCGGGTGACGGTTTCCCAAAAAAACAGATGTGCATTACACTTTTTTGGTGGAGCGATTAAGTAATGTCTGGTCCACCGGACCCGTATGAGACTATGGTCTGTCCTTTTAAAGCTACCTCACCATTTTGCACATCATATTCGCTTAGAAGGACTGCAATCGACAATGGGCACCCACTTAGCAAGCTGGCTAGTCAAATTGTAATGGAGAACTTTTGCATTGCCGACTGCTTGGCATCAGTGGACACATCTGAGGATGCCAGAGGTATGGCGTCTGAGTTACGTGGAATGCCCCTCTTAGGTGGATTTGAACTGATAAAGTAGACGTTTAACGCAGCCGACGCGCAGGTGGATATACCCATGAACGTAAAGACATCCGTGTCAACAACACAGGTCTAAGGTGCTCCTAGTAATCAGAAGACCCTTGCGGTCCAATAACACGAATTGAAAGACCGTTTCAGGTTTCGCGTATTAGTACCAAAGAGGCCATTCATTCAGATGGGCTTGTTGGCCTGTATTGCGCAGGTGTACGATCAGTTGGGGTTCACTGCTGCACTTGTTCTTCGCGATCGAATATTACCTCAGTGTTTATGTGGCGCGAACATGGGATAGGAAAGTTGAAAAGGTGGCCATGGGGCGTAGCGACGATAGACAGACTTGTTGTACCACGTCGCGTCAGACCGCATGAGAAGATACCAACGCGCACGGAGTCACGTATGTTTTCTGACGCCTCCGGGAAGAGCTATGGAGCTGTCAGGCACCTGCGGAACATCTTAAGAGACAAGATGTTTTGCTAATTTTTGATAGGAAAACCCCGGGTAGCGCCCTCAAAGTCCCTGTCTATCCCGAGGTTCTAACTTCCAGCCACGGTAGTGGCAGCCAAACTCATGAGACTTATAACGAATGAACTGAAGCTAACCTTCGAAATCATCACATTTTCTGCAGACTCGGTCGTCGTGTTAAAGTACTTGCGAAGTACATCTATTTGCGTTCCACAAATTCGTGACTATACCCAAGGCTGCTAATGGGGACACGTTCCGTCCGAGCTACACCTGGTAGACACTGCTTCGCGAGAAACCTCCTGTGATGAAAATCTACTCGATTCACTGCTCATCCAAACCCCGACACAATAGGAGTTCTAGCAAGAGACCAATGCAAACGTCGCATTGAAGATACTACATCAGGATTGGGCGAACAGTTTCAATGTTACGCCTTCTGTCATCCGCTCATTTCTTATGAGAGACGTGTGAAAGCCGATTATACAAGCGCCTTACAATTAATCAATGTTATTTTTCGTTAATGCTTCCTGCGCTTAGTCCAGGCAAGTTGGTATCGCGAACAATGGAAGGCAGATAGATAAAGGCACAAGTTGTTGGGTGCGCAGTTTGATTGACGTCGTTGCTATTACACATTCTTTGATGAATTTCTGAGAATTTTTCATAGTCGAGGTGGGTTGTTTAACTTTCATGTGCATCGAATCAATTAGTACCGTATCAAATACAGTTTTTACGAACGCCCTCTCATTAACCGCTTATAGTGTCCAGCAATCGTGTGGCTTCTCCAAGGATCCGGCTACAACCGTATTTTCCTGCTTGTTTGTTTTGTACGCACGATCCTATGTACGTCTGCTATAGGAGGCCTGATACGAACTCAGTGCCACTTTCTTCAGTCGTGCAACTAATTGCACGCAACGAATGCTTGTACTTTTCCTAACGACTCATCTATCATTTCATTCTTCAAGGTCGTTTAACCCGAGCATTTTCGAGCGTTGTTTAACGCACTCGAAGGTTCCACGAACTTTTCGCCTGGCGCGCTTTTGAGTGCCGCCGAGTGGGCTGTGGCCCATCTCGCGCTTCTTTCCTTTCTCCTCTTGGTTGCTGCCGTTGGCCCCAGACTAGGCTAGAGCTAACCACTTATCATGTTTCCAAACATTGCTAGAAATATACGGTTTGTTTCGAAACCCTGCTGTGCTCTCTAGTTCAATGCCTGTTGGGACTACGTTTCGATTGCTCTTCAGGAAAGGCGTTTTAAATTGTTAGTTGACGATGGTCTAGCGCATACCCACTTGTCCACTACAAATTGGTGAGCCCGAATGCTAATGATTTTTCCTTCAGCGCTTTCGTTTCGGTTCACTACAAATTGGTGAACACCAGTAATGATTTTTCAGCGCTTTTCCTTTAGTCGTCATCACAAACTGGCGAACCTGCTTCCAACGCTTTATCCCTGCTAGCACAATTAGGGCTAATTTAGGGTAAATCCCTTATTCGGTCTAATAGACCAATCCGGACAACACTCAGGGATTTGTTAGGGATTTGACCCACGTTCCCTAATTTAGCCCTAACGAGCGTAACGCACTAATTTTCTGATTGGTCAATTTCCCGTTCCCTAATTTCACCTTAAATTAACCCTAAACCACCTAATTTATCCCTAAATCAACCCTAAATGACCCCTGAATGATCTAATTTACCTCTAAGTCACCCCGAATTGACCTAATTTACCTATAAACGACCGAATTTACCCCCAAGTTGCACCGAAATGGCTTAATTTACCCCTCCATTACCCTGAAACACCCCCAATTCACCCATAAACCAATCTGAAACGACGTATTTCACCTTGGCTCACACCCGAAAACAACTAAATGCAACGTAATCGGATCCGGAATAACGTACGTCCATCATCTAGCAAGCACTACACAAACGTCGTTCACTGCGGTAAACGTGAGAACGCGTTCTCACGCTGTCAGCGATTCAGCGATTCAGCGATTGATACACGGGTTCCAGGCAGAGGCCCAGTGGTCCCGGATCCAGCCGGTTTTTCTTGTTCAATGTCAAGCGGGCGTCTGTTGATCTGAAAGGCAGTAAGTGAAAACAGAGTGTAGCACCGCTCTCGGGAGTTACAGTAGATATCAAAAAGCAAACTAAGATTACTGGCATAAAAGAAATTTAGGAAAATGAGAGTCAAGTAATGTTTTTAAGCGATCACTGGAAGCGCTACTGACGACCTCAGCAGGAAGACTGTTCCAGAGGTTAACAATCCTGTAGGAAAAAACTGCTGTCTAAGAAAGGTCCGAGGGCGAAGTTTGAAAAGCTTCATGTTATGTCCTCGCCGACCGTCGTCATTCGCTGCAGTGAAGAACCGATCAACGAGGCCTACTCCAAAGTGGAAGTGTGTGAAAATTAAATCACCACGGAGTCGTCGAAATTCAGGTGGGTATAGATCAAGAATTTCAAGTCGAGACTCGTACGCGACATTACTGAGACCTGTGACTAGGTTGGTAGCCACGCGCTGGACACGCTCAATGGCTAATATGTCTTTCTTCAGGCCGGTATAAACGACCTGATTAGCATAATCGAGGAGCGGCCTAATATAAACCCCGTAAAGCGTTTGAAACGCTTTCTTGTCTATGCGGGGGGAAATGCGTTCAATCATCCTGAGCGTGACAAACCCTTTTTTCGCTGCCATCTCGTGGTGATGCGCAAAGGATAAGTTAGATGAAAGCCAGATGCCCAGATCTTTCTTCAGATCGATTTTCATGATATCTACTGTGCCGACTGCACTATGAATCACGAAGGCATTGCCAGAATCTCCACCGAGTGACATATGTGTGCACTTACTGTCGTTTAGTGGGAGACTCCAATCGTCCGACCAACGCTTAATCGCGTCAAGATCAATCTGCAGCACACTGGGATCAGTGGCATTCCAGATTTTTAGGTCATCTGCATATAGGAGGGCGTTGCTGAAAATATTGTCCGGAAGGTCATTTATATAGATCAGAAATAACAGAGGACCTAGCACTGACCCTTGGGGAACTCCCACAGAAATGAAAGAGGGAGATGAAAGGTCTGATCCGGTTTTAACTCTAAACGTTCTGTTATCAAGAAAAGAAACAATCCAGCGAAGAACCTCTCCTTGAATACCATAGGCTTCCAGTTTGTGTTTCAGGGGGCCGTGTGGGACACGGTCGAAAGCCTTGGCAAAGTCGAAGAATATGGCATCTGAGATAAGCCCATTGTCTCTGGCCTCCGTCAGACTGTCCATGAAAGCAAGCATATTAGTTACGCATGACCGAGTAGGAAGGAAGCCATGCTGAGTAGGAGAAACACTGAGTGGGAAGAAAACCAATAGGGAATGAATAGTAGGAGTTTATTACAGTGAATTGAATATACATTAAGTTATCTCCTCAAGTACATCTCAAACTCTTGCATGTGATTTTCTTTCCTGAAAAAAACGAGCGAAAATCACTGTAATGAAGTGAAACAAAATGCAAACAAGACTACATACTTCTAGAAATTATGACCTGAGGCAACATAATAACACAATAGATTAAGACTTATGGTTTGCACAAGTGAACGCCATTAAATATCAACTTCATGTGAAAACACATGACATACCCACAGGCGACACACACTTTCATTAGGTGAGATTCATAAATATCCAAATCACGTCACTCTCATTGCTTCCAAACTCAACCTCAGGCTACATGATAACACAGTAGATTAAGAGTTATGGTTTGCACAAGTGAGTGTCATTGAAAATCTACTTTACATCACTCTCATTGCCCTTCCGGAAGCTTACTTGCAAAGGTGTCTTTGGTTTTCTCAGTCGGCATTTCCCTCCACGGTCACGGGCGTCGTAGAACCAGCAGCGCATCCACCTGTTTACGTCATCCCGCCCTGTTTCCGAACTCACTTCTTGTGACAGAAGTTTCTGCGTTCGGTATAAGTTACGTTACTGCCACATTCCACTAACCTTCTATTACTCGTCGTAGAATTGAGGCTTTGAAAGCCGGTTCATTTTTCTTTCCGGATCCTGCACGCCAGTTCCCGTTGTGTTTTCCGGTAATTCTGAAATCAATCGTTTTACCATCATTACCGTTTAAATTACCTTCAGATAGCGGTTTTGATATATGCTCCCCTACGGACCAAATTGTGGATGCAGAACGTTGGGAAACGTCCACATTAACCAAAAAATCTTGAACATTGCGATGGAATTCAGCAAGCGAACGTCGCACATTTCGATTAATGGTGGAACGACTGGCTAACACCTCAGAAAACCATTAAGGATTTGATAAATATATTGATGTCTCTTACTTCAGCGTTATCGTGGTGTTCATCAGACATAATCGCAAGATCGGTGAGACGAGGACAAAACAGACACCGCCAACGGGTGCAAATTTGAGCAAAGCGCTCATGAATAACCGAAGCGGTTAGAGTTTGGCTGAACAAATAACTGGTTTATACGTACAAAGAATACCTCCCCAATTTCAATTCAGTCCGTTTGTGTTATGTACTTCATGTATTATAGAAATAGGCGGTACAATGGCGAACAGGCAATAACACACATTTGCATCAACCAACAAACTATTGGCCAAAAGATTCCATCCCTAAATTACCCCTAAACAACCTTAATTTACCCCTAACTCAATCCCTAATTGGTGCTAGCAGGGCCTTTCGACGCATATTTTGTCTCTACCCCCAACACAGATTGGTGAGTTTGTTCCTTTTTATTGGGTCCGTCATTCCATACGACGCGTGCCAATTCGACACCCATTTAGGTGCGTCGTTCATTGTTACTATTCCTTGGTTCATCAGTGTTCACCTTTTGCACGTTTCTGTCGTTTTATATTTTTTTATGCGGCAGCAGTTTATAAACAAAGTTACAGATAGTACTACAATACTCGATTTTCACAGTGACTGTATTATTCCATCGACTCGTTATCCTCACTCATTTCGTTGCCTCATTTGTCAACCATGGGTCTTACGATGGACACCTGCCCAACTTTCGCATCTGACTAGGTATAATTTTGGCGCCAGCAGACAGACAAACTTTCACGCCCAAACGCTTTCGTAGGTTTTCGGTAGTTGTCATTTTCATCCGTTTCACTCATCGCTTGTATCGTTGCTTGGCTGTAAAGCTCATCCAATTCGAGATCGTTCATTGTGCACGCCGACATCATTCTTTAGCCATTCGGCTATTTAGCGTCTCTACGAAAAAGTTGATTGTTCCGACTCATATTGGTCTCATCACATACTTACCTAACAGCATCCGCCAGCCTAATCTACTCCAACATGGGACTCAGTAGCCAACGCGGATCTACTGACCTATTTTGACTTCGAATCCTGTTGCCACACTGCGGTCGTAGTCTAATATTCACGGGTCAACAAATCTGGCAGCTCCGGTTGTATTAGCCACCTTTCGGACATCTTTCCAAAGGTGTAGCTCTTACAGTCGTAAGCAGCACGGTACACACCTCGGATTAAACGTCCTGTCGGCTAAAACCACTAACGCTCGCCGCAGTATCACATTTAGATAGGTTACTTCCGCACGAGATCAGATATCTCAACGCTTGAATAAGGTTTCTGGCACGGACAATTCATCGGATTAAACGTCCTGTCGGCTAAAACCACTAACGCTCGCCGCAGTATCACATTTAGATAGGTTACTTCCGCATGAGATCAGATATCTCAACGCTTGAATAAGGTTTCTGGCACGGACAATTCATCGGACTTACCAACTTATTGCTGATCTCATTTCCGCTACGACATCCCCAACATTCAGGACCGACCCAGAGACAGTCTCTGTCGTTCACCCATACGAATGCAGTTTTCTGCCACGGCACATCTCAGCCGGCATCGGACTCTGCGACGTCGTAAGCACTACCTAACGCGGGTAAGGCAAGAGGAAGACGATTAGCATCACTGTCCTCGATGCACGGTGACTCCTGATTGTTCATTGGCGCACAATCACCTTCGATCTCCACCGCTCGTTCGATTTGCAGCACCAGATCAAACGTTTTTAGGCCATACGGCATTGTTTGCGCACGTTTGTGCAAACCATGAATATCTCCAGGCCAACAGCAGTTCCCACTGAACGACTGTACGGATAGCACTACCTGCACCAAACATACGCCATCTGCCTCATCTCAATCCAATTGACGTCCATTCGCATGACATGTTTGAGGATACTCGCTGGTTTAGACACTGCGTACTATTCCTAGGCGTTGTCATCAATCCATTTGTCGATTTTTAACCTATTCGCATTCATCACACGATTTTTACGCACTAACCAGTTTTTAGATTTCCATGTTGAGTTCCAATACTTTTACTGTATATCCACTAGAACGTGACCTATGTAGTGATTCTAAACGCTATATACAATTCGAGTGTGGACACGAAATCAAGAAGTGATAAAAAATGGAAACAACTGACACACAGTAGTTCGTGAAGGTGCGTCGTTTAGAGTTCCGCCACACTGAATGAAGTATCCAGTAGATACGATCCATCGTATAGTTCCCAGGTAACTTTAGAGGTCACAACGAAGATAATTCCGACGACCGATGAGTTTGGAAATGCGCTGAAATGCATGTGGATTCCGTCAGCCGTTAACTCTCTCAAAAATCTGAGCGCACGTGACACCGAACTCAGAGAGAGAACACAGAGCTCGCGACCTTGGAAGTCAATTTGTATTGTTTC
>JTDE01002764.1:67121-99499 GCA_014338405.1 Paragonimus skrjabini miyazakii | reverse complement strand
TTGGATCCGAATCGGTTGTATAGCTGGCTCGGAAGTTATTTGTGTCTGCTAACCTGAGACAATTATAATGACACAGCGATATTTCTCTGAAACTGAATGGTTGTTTATATCAGGTAACCGTGAGGGCTGTATTACTTCATGGCAGCGAAACCTTGCCGCTCAGGGTAGAGGACGCGCACTGTCTTCAGGCATTTGATCATCGATTTCTGCGTTCAATCGATCGTATCGGTTGGCACCCGCGAGTGAGCTACAAGGAGGTTAGGGAGCAGGTGTTTGGCATTGATTGTCAAACGAGTTCTTTTGTTCGGTCGATTCACTTGCACATACTAAGATGGTTAGGTCATGTACTAAGGATGCCAGCTAGTCGTCTGCCACACCAAGCACTGTTTGCCGACGCTGATGATTACTGGCGTAATGTGCGAGGTGGACAGATGATGACCTGGCATCGACAAATGACATCGTTCCCGAAGAGGTTGGTCACTGTAGATCGAATTCGTCTTCCGGGCTGGGGTCCTCGCGCCTCACAGTGTTGGTGGCTTGGGACTTTAGGTGAGATGGCGGCTAGTCGAGCTCGGTGGCGTGAATTCTGTCGTTGTTTGGCCGAGTTGCCTGTGAAATGAGTGCATTTAATGACGCGGGGCAGTGTAAACCGTAAAGAAAGCTGTCTAGTTGATGGCGCCCTACTTTCACTTGCAACTCGGTTGTTTGTTTGTAAGATATAGGCGCCGTGACGTTCAGTCTTTAAAGACTGACGTAGCTGTTTTTGTTGATAGTTAGGTCCATTTCAGTCCCCTTCCTATTTTGTGTTCTCTTTTATTATACTGGGTTTGCTTTTTTTCTTCGTGATTGTATTACAGTTAGGCATCAGTGTGAACCACTAGTGTACTGCGGTCTATGGTGATGATGGTGAGCAGAATTTGTAATCAATCGTTGCTCACAAACGCGACTATTCCAGATCCAGTTTATCAACGGACGTTTCGAGTAGACTGGGCCGTAGCTCGAAAAATCACTAGAAGTTCGGAACGACTAGACTTACGCACCCCATATGTTTAGTTTTTTCGTTTCGTTTTTTTCCTTCTAGCACCTTTCCCCTTGGTGGAGAAGTCAGTTATTATGGCTTGCTACAATTGGCCCAGTTCAAGACTTTAGAAACCAGTGACCCATCTACCGTAGGTAAGTCTGCTCAAAAACCTTCGGAATGATGAGCACTAATTGTACTCATCTTAATGTCAAAAATTCCCAAAACATTTTCAAAGTACGTTCAATCTAGTAAGCGTTCGAACGTGACGCGTCAATTGGTATTCTTTAACTGTGCCTTGACATACGTTGACGAATGTGATGTGTCTCGATATGCAAAATACACACGAGTATGCACCCCTCAGGAGTCCCCAAGTCAAAGCAGCATCTTTCATAATATATGGCTCCCTGTATAGCTGGATTTCGTCACATCTTGAAGGCCGCACCCCAGTGAACTCAGCAAGAGAACACTGCTCAACATCAAGCCCAATCATAAGTTCAGTGATTAAAAGAGGCGTTTTGGGGCCGTTGCTTTTTCTCATATGTGTAAACTACGCAGACGTTGTTATCAAACATGGCAAGCCTTTCTTGTTTGCTGGCGTTATCAAAATGGTTTACACATTCCGCCCGCCTGGCAACCTCGTGTTTTTTCTGCATAATGTATAAAAGAACCTAACATCACTGGAGTCGTGGTGTAAAATATGACCGATGAACGATAACCGAACGAACTGAACATTGCCGCTAGTGATTGCCAAGTACCCGATGGCTTCGTCTCACGAGATGTTAGTGATAAAAACACCACCACCTTTGTTGAAGATCGAGGATTACGGTTTTCACCTCATTCAACTTCCCTGACCAAGTATTCAGTCAGGTGTCCAAAACCGGGAGAACAATAAGCTGTATCAACAAGACATTCATTCTACTGGCTGTGAGGCTGATTCCTTAAGAAGTGTGTTCGGCCGCAACTTATGTACCGCACCTTCATTTACAGCCACACACATGAATCTGACAACCATTGGCCAGAAATTCCCCAATGATCATTTAACAAAACTTCATTAGCACATTCCTTTTCTTCAAGTTATACAAAGAACGCGGTAATGAACTGGGAACTGATTCACTCAGGTTACGAAGAACGAAGTGGAACCTTACATTCGCGTATAAGCTGGTCCATTCCAGCTTGTTCACTGTGGTTTATGTCGTTCACCTAATAAGGACTGAAGATTTCATATTGCTTACCCCTATAGCTCTTAATTTCAAAATGTTCTTATATTGGGAAAGAGCCCACAAACAAAATTACAGTTAGGAACACCATTCAATATTTTAAAAAATACTCAACCATCTCACCTTGTCTGACACAATATCTATCATCTAACGTTGTATATTTTCTGAATATATACAAAAATGAGGACAAGCGTGTAGGGAGAATGACCGGCGAACTGTATTTGGAACGTTTGGGATACATGCTTATTATTATCTTTAGCTCTGCTGATGACTGGCGTTCTGAACATCAAGTAGAGACTTGCTAAAAATATACCCCCCAGTAATCGGTAGACAGCTTAGGCCTACCTGTTCCTTTATGGTGTTATGTACAAAAGCCACGCGATCTCAGTTGAGTTAAAAACAATGCAGCCGAGCAAACAGAATTAAGTTCTGAATTTTCCCAGTCATACAGTGTGGAATAACATCCATTTTTTACCGTCTGACATGCACCAAAGATGAAAGCTGCTATATGGTGTTACTTGCAACCATTTCCAAGAACAATATCATCGAACTACATATATCCGAGGTTCTGCTAAAAGTGGAGAAAAGGCATAAATTTCGCACAGGTCAAAAATCTGAGATGGTTGTCATATGCGTCGAACCATCAAATATACTAGCATTTTTGTTGGAACACAATATCATCATGACATTGATGCAAATTTCCCTTCCATCCATATCTCCAGAATGCCGCAAAATTGAGCATTCGCAGGCGAGCGGTCATGCAGTCGATTTAGCAAACTGCGCTGAACGCGTTCACAAAACTTGAAAACTGAGCTGACGCCTAAAATAGGCTGATTTCGTAGAAACGGCGGACAAATTTTTCACGCTAAACCAGTGTTTGAGTCACTTTTTCAACATAAGCCAAGTATCTAATCAATACAGATTGCACGCAAGTAATTAACTACAGGCGCTTCACCTAAAATTTCGATTTCAGTACTTTTAAAAATATTTGAAAAACGAGGATTCGCACCAGTGACCGCTTTTTACTTCGAGATGATCTTCAAGTTGTTACCTACGGAAGCCATAATTGCCCTCGGAATTCGACGGAGCACCGGCTGAATAACAGCTAAAGAAACTGCAGCAGTAGCTGAATGAGGAAGATAATAAGACGTACGTCCACCTTAAAGCGTTGATCGAACCGTGCACGGCAAAAACAACAGCGACAGACAGACCTTAACAAAATCAACGCTGGACCCTGAATGCTGGCCAGTTTCCAAAACTCATGTCAGTGGGAACAGTAGCAATTGACCCGTTCGATAAAGGGGTCTATGCTTATCATTCTACCTGCATCAACCTGTTTTGTTCTGCAGACTCCTCTGGTAATCAAAGTGACCTGATGTTTCGTCTCACAGTAAAGTTTCAAAGTTCTTACCGTAGCCTGTCATACTTGTCCCTCATCGCCAGGAAATACCTCGGTGACTAAACTGTAAGACCAAGCACCCCTTGATGCCCTTTCGTGGAAGAGAACTACATCGCCTACCTGAAGATCACACGAAAACTTCAAACACTTTGACGCATTGTGAAACCGAGGTAAATATTCGCACCGCCATCTTCCTCAAAATACACACATAAATACTGTGCTTGTCTACGGATCTTGGTGTAACGTTCACGCGGTATTAACTCATCTGTAACAAGACCTGCATTTGAGTGCAACAAAAAAAAATCGTCGAGTTATCTGGGTCGCCGCAAAAAGACGAGAATGGCCTAGCTTTGACGGTGGGCTAGATTTCCACCATGTAGACGATAAGTAACCGTTCATTCATTACCTGTGTTACTGACAACAGCAACCGTCTCACTGTTCAAATCACTTTCTCAGGTTTCGCCCGATATCTTGCATCCAGAGGATTGAACTGTCAATCAACCCCTTGCTTTGATGACCTACCTACTGACAAACACTGGTCTACGTATTGTACGCTTCGTTTTAGTTCTAGGTAGGCCCGAGCAAAGTTGGAACCGTTGTCACTATAAATGGCTTCCTATGTAACCCACGCCCCCAAGAATGTTTCAAGGCGATCAACAAAGGGTCTGTAGAAACCCAGTGACCCACTTCTATGTGAATGGTACGAGTCTGAAACTGACAAGTTCCAAACCGCAACGTTTGAACTCATTTTTTGACATACGTACCTTGCACAGACCGAAGTAATCCACCTCGCAGTATCTGAATGGGTAATCGTCCTTTGGTGCTTTCATAGATGGAATCGGCGTCGCCGTTTGGTTGCAATGTCTAGTGCGAACTCGGTCAACGGTAGCCGGCCCCCTCGAAAATCAAAAACTGTCTCCTAATGCTGTTGAGCACGTGCGAAGCATCCACGTGCTCTTAGGATTCGCAATAGTGAATTATCAAGAGGCTTGTGACAGCACCGTGACAGGGAGTGATAATCAAGCTCGCACTGTCTCCATTCTCTCGTCGGATTCCAACGCCAAAATACAGGACTGCATCCACTAGAGCTGGCAGCAATTTTTCAGGTCAACCCACCCTACGAGAACTCGCGTTCTTGCACAAACCCTATTAGTTTGATACAATAGGCATTTAGTTTTGATACACGACGGGGTCCTACTCCACCTGGCCGACGTTGTCTATCGGACTTCACACGAAGATGATGTGACGTGATAATCAGGCGGTGGTCCGCAAAAACATTGTCTAATCAGAGTATATTGGCAACAGTTGGCCCAATATATAACGAAAGCTGGATTCCGCCTTCATTGAAGTAAGGCGTTTTTCAGTCACTTCTTTATTGTTGTGCAATACCCAATCATCTTGTCCCCACTGCAGGTCTATCTCACACCGACTGTCCTATTCGATGCTTGTCTGTCCTCCACCGAAACATCTCTGTCCTCCAAAGTAAAACATTGACCTCGGAGGTTTCAGCTATGGTCTTACTTGCATTAAGTACGTTGCCACTGTCCAGCATGTGTTCCGGTACCCAGTGCGCTTGAGGAAGGTCGCGTTCTATCAGAATCCTTATACCGTTTTCAGTTAAACTCCCGGAAGCCTGTACTGCAAAGCAGCTGGTGACACCCATACACACACGCGCATCAACATGATCCAGCTGAAACACGCTCGTCAGTCACTTCCCAAGAGATTCACTCACACAGGAACAGAAATATTGCACAGACCAACCTGTCATATATACACACAAAATGAGACCATGGAAAAATAAACATCAAACCTAACCAAAACACCACACCCTCGCACTATCCACAACGAACGCATTTGCCTTTTGCCTGGCTGTTCCCATTCGGTCAAACTGAAATGGTCGGACCCGCGAAGGCTGAAGCCTCAGCCACAATAGCCGGCCGGATCGAAAAAACACACAACTCTGACTACCACGCCAAAGTAGTAGAAAAGGTCGGGATATATCCATATAAGTAGATATAGACATATAAATACCTATATGTGTAAAACTGTAAACGCAATATATCCGCATATCCACTGCACTTGATGTCTGATCTGAATTTTCCTTCGTGATGAAAACCGTTTAAGTTTTGACTGTAATAAATGGGTTTGGGGTGCCAATTCAATTTTTACGTTTGCATTACATTCGATGAACTCATTGTTTCATTTGAAGTAAGCACAATTTCCCCATATTATCCAAGAACTGACTTGCCGTTGTCTAGACAGCAACGTTGTCTTAACTGAGAAATCCATCGAAAATCGTACTTGAGTTTAACAATGCGAAATTTGTGATTGACGGACCCATCACGCTTGCGCCTCAAAGCCGAACAGCTATACAACAGCTCAACGAAATTCGCTCAGATCAGATTGATTCCTGTTGTTCCAATTTTTGCTCCATGAGCGCCAGGTTGGGTCGTCGGTCAGTCTATCCCAGTGAAGCAGATGCAGTATATTTGTCTCCCAGTGCATGCCGTACCCCAGTGATAAGAATACCGCATGAAGAGAACTAGCAACAGGAAAGACTACTGTTTGAAAGTAACTTTTACTCAGGTTGCTACGGGTGCAGTGGGGGCGGAAGTGGTGTGCAAAGTGCAAATGCAAAAGAGGACAGTAGCTAGCCTTCAGTCAAAAAGCGTACTGTTTTTAAGGAAAAAGGTGAATCAGGAATTGCTTCCGATTCCCGAAACCAGTCTTTCACTAATTTATAACCGTGCTGGCTCCGTAGAGACAGTGGCAGCTAAACCGCCGCTCACAGCTGCAGTGCATAAGTTGACGCCGAGGGTGAGCTGTCATTATAGTGAATGTCCTTAGATCAAACGACGGTAAACCACGGCAGCGACCAAATCATGATCTCACCAAACTTCAGTAGGCTTTGGAGAGCACGTTCATTAAGTATGGAAAGGAACCCGCAACGAATGTAATTGGTATATAGGTCCTACCTAGACTGGTCCGATACCCGGAAAACTTTCAATCTCACACTCTGTCGCTTAGGGTTGTGTTTGAGTCCACAAACTTGGTCGTGTCAGTTCTCCACTGTACAAACCGTCTACAGCAACAGTGGTTGGATTTCACCTGACTTCCACAAAGGCAGAAAAAGTTTCGGAGCAGAGCAACCAGATTTACGAGAACGTCGGGCCACTTGTGAATGGAACCTATTTATTCGGAGTTGTGGGTTAACTTGCGCTCAATTAATCCTTGTCTATGAGAATTAGTATCAGCGCCATTCTAACCCCGAAGTGATCTTGATGGCACTGCCACAAGCGATTTTCCCGGACTGATAATGTATACTGATTTTTGGAGTGTGGTAAAAAAGTGTTCAACCAGTATCATCCGACGCTTGTGGCACTCACCCAAACGCAACTCAAGGGCTTAGTCGCGGACGCCAATTGGGCTACAACTGAATGCAATCTCTCCCGTACTTACAGACCGTGTATGCGTGATGGACGTCGATTCCTCATACACCTGAAAGAAGGTACTCCCTTTTCAGTCTTTGCGACGACTGCGGAATACATCTTTTTCTCGGGTGTTATGGAACAGTGTGAGTTGTCTGCAGGACGTCTGAATTTTAACCTAATTTCTTATTGGATGAGCTTCAACGTTACGTCCCCGAAAGCCACTTTTTCGTCCCCGGCGACTCTAATGCATTATAGATTGATTAGGAACTTCGGCGATGTGTACATTTTATTAATATCTACTTGGAATAAGTGCCGGATGTTTGTTTAGATTTGTGATAGCGCTGACACGTCTGTATGCATACGAGATGCATTCATATTAGATTCGGTGTTCGCTCCAAAAAAGTCGGATAAGGACCGTCTTGATCACTTGCCACCATCGAAGATTAATCATCATGAAGTCATCATTATTCATTGAAGATTACGGAAGGCTGACAAAATAATTGAAATTAGGTAGAATGGTTTGACTAATATCATTTATCGTAGTGCGAGAAATAAACAAACTCTGTTGAATGGGGAGTAAAACACAATGCAAATAATGACAGTCGGTGAAGGAAAGTAAGCGAGTACGTGCAAACACTGCCTGGAATTTTTATTCCAACCCGGATTTTCATGTCTCATTGCCAGGGGCCGCCATGGTTTAATCGGGAGCTTAAGACCTGTCTTCAATGAAAAAATCGGGCATGAAGACCGTTTCGGGCAACTGTGTGCGAATACGACCGCTGCAGAAATATTCGCAATCAATTTAGCACATCAAGGACTACAGAGTGCGGCATGTACGAGGAACGTCTTGCAACGTAGTCAATGGCTGACCTCAAAAGGTTACATGCTTACTTACGATGATGGACGAAAGCAGGAAGAGGCATACCTACACTTGACGAAGAGGCTGGGGAGGCACAGACAGCAGAGGCGAAATCGGAGGCTCTGGTGGCTAATTATGCCACAGTGTAATCCGTTGGGACATGTCTGCTTCATCTATGTGCCCCCAACGCCTCGATGTTCATCGCAAAAGACATAAAGGAGGAGGAAGTTGCGCAGCAGCCTAGGCATCTCAGCCTTCTGGAGTTACCCGTCCCAGAGACTTGCAGGTGTGGTTGCCACTCGAAAGTTCAACTTGTCTTGCTAACAAGGGTGATGTCCAACGGAGTAGAAAAGAACACACATCCGTCGTATGCGCAAGAGTGGCAGCCACAATCTGACAGTGAACCTTACCTCGATTGCTGGGACGACCATGGGACGTTCACTGGAAAAGGGGATCAGGGCGTATCTACAGGGGGCTGGTGGCTACATTTCTACCGACATTGTTCTCGTCAGGGCTGCCCTTTTCTGACCACCTTGCTGTTAGCCAGAGGGCACTACGTTGAAACTGAGGCTAGTAGCACGCCAGCGGACGTTACCTTTGTGGATCTCAGTAGGGTTCACGATGTAAAAGGCTCCTAAGTGAGCTCAGAGCAATCAGCACGATCAGTTCCACCTCAAAGTGAGTCAAAAATATCTTTCGTAATCGCCATTACTGGGATTTTGGTAGGGGCGTCCAGTGGTTCAATTCTTGCCTTGCTGCTGTTTGTGGTCTTTATCACTGATCTCCCGAAAACAGCTGAATCGCCGTGTTTAGTGTCCGCTGAGGACCTTGGATTCTCGCACCATAAGGCTGGCAGAAAATCGAGATGTTCCACTGGCCGGTCCTTATCACTTAATGAAGTTGGCTTCCAGATGGGCTGTGCTGGTAAACTCCCAAAAGTTGGCGCACATGCACATTGAAAGAGCGACTAAAGTGGGCAGACGGTTGGTGGGCATTGTTGTTTATGCATCACTGAAGAAGCAAAGCAACAAGGACAGGACTTGTATATCAGCTCCAAATATGCCGGGTACAACCAAAGGGTCTTTCAGCCGTATTGCGTCTAGAACCTTAGCCATTGTCCGCTGCCTACGTTAGACCAGTTCTATAGTACGTGGAACGGCGACCAAACCCTGCACTAAGAGGGAGATGCAAAGAGTAAGGGAAGTTCAGAGAACGTCTAAAAGAAATGTCATCAGAATGTGGGGAAGGAGCTATTAGCGGGGACTAGATCGCTTTGGCATGCTCGCTTACAGCCACGCGTCTGATGGAAAGATTTTCATGCCAATATACGACAAGATGAACAGAAGTTAATCCGGAAGTTGTGCGGAGTTGTCTACTAGGGATGACGACGGGAGGCATGGAAACCAAGTGAATCTGGTGAGGCAAACTGCACAGAAGACGCCCGCAGCCCAACGCATCTTTCGTACTGTAATCAACTGTTGGGGCGCTGTGGGGTGCATATATATTCGCTTGTATGAGCACTTTCCATTCACCTTCCTAAGCTTTCATAAATATGCATATTGGTCACAAACACAGTAATATGTTTGTTTATATGCATACATGCATTAACGAAGCAAACGTGAATAGTATAATTGTAGAGTTTTATTTTATTTACTTCAATTTGCTAACATTGCGTAACTGCTGCATCAGACCACATTGTACACTTTTGTTTGACCTGAGTAAAAAACAACAACACAACACGTCTTCGAATAAACTCTGCTACACGTGCTTGTTGGTTCTTCCTACGACGCTGGTGGTTGCAATCAAGTTTAAAACATCCCCTTTGTTGGATTAACTTTCAGCTCTGTTACTTCGCATTCTCAGCTACGCTCGGAACAATCCGAAAACTTTCCAGCGTAATTGGACGCCTCATGAACATTGCCAATCTTTGGTGAATCCAGTCCTTGACTTCATACGTTATTTTTGTATCGAGAATTATTGTAGTCCACACATCTGTTCCACTACATAATCACCTTCGCGCGAAGTTTGAATACTGTGAATTTAAATTTCTCTCCGCGTTGTTTTGTTACTAGTTGACTGTGTCCTTGCCCTAAAGACATCGTACATTACGAATTAACCTGTTCTTGTTCGCTTAGTCGCCCCAGTGATGGTGAAAAGGTCTGACGGTTGATCTTGTGTAAAGTTTGTCAGCGTGAGGGACCACGCTCTGCAGTGCTTGGTATGTGACACATGGTTTCACACCCCTTGTCTAGGCATGTCTGATGAGGTCCAAAAAATGTTGACAACAACACAGCTGGATTGCATCTACCTTGTTTATCTTTGTTGTAGAACCGCTAGGCAGGCTCCCCGTTCTGAAACTAGCACGTCACCAGTGGATGTGAACTCCTTCGGGCCACAGGCTGTAGTCAGTTATGTACGTGGTGCGAGTGTAACAGGCACAGTATCCTATGCGTCAGTTGCTTCAGGAGCGAAATCAAAGAGCATTACCGCAGCTGCCCCAGAAACGCTCATTCAAGTTACTGCTGACAACCCGCCAACAGCATACAGGCAAACGCGATCGAATTTTGAGGCCCTTCGCTCTGTACTGCCTAAGAAGCCCAGTCCTGCTGTTTGACAGAACTATGTTAATAACGGCGTAATTTTGGCGAAAACCTCCAGATGCACCAACACTGTCGCTCCTAACACGTTGAGCTAATCTACTCGGGAGGATTCTGTAATTGTTTGGAACCTTCCGGAATGTGCCGCCACCTACTTCTACCTCAGTGGCGAGCATGAGCGTGAGCTCTGGACGAGTATTTGCACTAAAATGGGCGTAAATCTAAGTGTTCCAAACTTTATCACGAGGTCGGTGAGGAAACTGGATTCGCCACATGCAGACAAACCTCGGTTAGCAAGGGTCGTGCTTTCGTCATCCAATCTGACTGAAGACGTTCTGGGGCTCGGGTATACCCTGATAGACCATGGGCTGAATGACAGAGACGAAAATTTGCTCAAAAGGAACCTGGAACCACTGACCGATCTTGTAATGGTATTATTAGGGGTGTCCCCGATTCCACCAGCGACGACCTGGAATATGACAAGAGTCAGTGGCGTTCTCTGTCAACCGCACTTGAACTTACCAACGTTCAGGTTCAACGTATTCATCGCATCCAGCGACCCAAGCCGTGGTCTTGACCACGAATCCCCGAAATTTCTTTCACCTCGCATGAGATGACATAGCATATACTGGAGCGGTTCCAGCGTCGACGTCTTCTTATCCCTGGCGGGATTTCGTTCCACCCCGATCGTTCTAAAGAGGAACGAGGTTTATTAAAAGCCAATCACTGCACGCGCATCACTCGTCTGGTGGTTTCCGCTGAGGATTTGGTGACCTCAAAAACTCACTACAGCCGGCGATCTCTATCGGTGTTGGGTTTTGAGCAAACCACCCCATTCACAGTCTCAGGATAACGTTCATTCGTTTGCTATTAACTCTGTAAAGTGCATGTATACAAGTGCAGTTAGCTTAGTAAAAAAATTACCAGAGTTTCGCGAACTTTGTTCTACCATGAACCATGGGATTGTTGTCATAACGGAGTCGTGGCTGATCACTTCCTACTTAAATTCAAAGCTCGATTTAGAGGATATGGTTATCTTCCGTACGGAGTGAACTGAAGGTAAATGAGAAGGATCGGCTCTTTATATCCACACTTCTCTTCAAGCCTGCCTTTTTAATCATCCTGTACTTGCCGCGATTCAGGAAACCGTCTGATGCTCGATTCGCCTAAAGGGTTCCGAACGCCGCCTAGTAGGGTTCCTCTATCGTCTTCCGTCTTTAGATAATTCACAAAACGAGTTCCTATTATCTGGATTGGATGTTTTACCCATCATAGGATTTTCCCACCTTCTCTTAATGGACGACTTCAACTTACCCAAAATCAACTTTCCGGCCTTCTCGTACGCATACACTGAAAATGTTCTCCGCACGATTTTTTCACGCAGTCGGAGCATTGGGTTTTACGGAGCACGTCTGGTTTCACTCGGTGGCGTACTGCCCATACTCCGTCGCGGCTGGATTACTTATTCACTAACGAATAGTTGATGGTAGACAACCTTACAATCACTGCATCACTCGGACTAAGTGACCACGCGGTCGTCATAGTCGACTTTATTGGTAGCATGAATCTGGTCAGATAACATCGAAAATTGATGTGGGTAAACTACGTAGCAATATGGAAATGCAGTCATGGGTGAACTACATTCCTCTTTACTCTGTAGATGATCCCCGTGAGAAGCTTACCGCTACCTTTCTGCAGGCGTAAGTGAATCAGGCTTCAAACAGAACAGGCCTCCAAGTCAACTGTGTTCTAGTACACTTTAATTCATTATGAAAAAGCGGTATGCTTGGAAGTGCAATCGGTTACCAAAAATATACGCTGCCCTAAGGAATCGGTGTGCATCGCTAATTTGACATGGTAGTCTTCATTATCAAAAACGTCTTACAGAACACTTTATCGCTGATCCAAATATCCTTTTCCGATTTGTAACACCAACTCCTAAGGCGAAAGCCGGGGTTCCGCAACTCTTAGGCTCATCAAGCCTTACTAGCTCTGATACAGAGGCCGCTGATGTCCCTGCAGACTTTTACAGCCGTGTTTTTGCACAGTCACCATCAGTTTCTCAGGTTCGTTTTGACACTGAAATCAATGGCACTTACACCGTGGATATTTCCTCCACGGCGGTGTTGGCTCGGCTCAGGTGTTTTAAGGATAGCTCTCCTGGCTTCAACGGTATACCTCCCAAAGCTTTACAGGAAGCGGTGAGACGGCTTGCTGATCCACTTAGCTTACTGCTTACGCAATCCGTCTCCCAGTGAACAGTACCCAGTAGCTGAAAACTCGTGAGCATCACACCCGTTTTCAAGGGTGGTAGGTGAAATTGCCCCGTAACTACAGACCAGTTGCATTACTGTCAAGCATCTCGGAACTTTAGAGGCGCTTGTATACTACTCGCTTTATAAGTACCTCACCTCTCGTAAGTTTTACTCCAATGTTCAACACGGAGTTCGCAAGGGCCGTGCATGTACCACGAATCTGCTGATAGTCACCGATCGGTAGACGAAAGCGGTTGATCAGGGCGATGGCCTAGACGTCGTATATCTCAAAAAATACGATTGACTTTGCTCCTTGTTCATGCTGTTTTGATCAGCAAGCTTATGGGGTGTGATGCCATTTTCTCCGGTGGCTTGAGTCATATCTTGCTAACCGTGTGTACAGGGTGCGAGTTAATGGTGCTTTCTCTACCTGCAGATCTAGCCTCAGTGGAGTACCCAGAGGTTCAGTTCTTGGCCCGCTGCTATTCTTGATAATCATCAACGATCTTCCACTCTCAATTACTTCTCCGTTACTACTGTTTGCGGATTACATCAAAATTTGGCGAGCCGTCAACATCACCAATGATTCTGTCATCCTACAGAAGGATTTTTACACTCTATTCAACTGGTCTCGAGTGAACCGACTCGAATTAAATGCTGGTAAATGCAAAATTACGCGCATTCGCAGCTCTCTAAAAACCACGTATTACCTCGGCAGGTATCCGCTTCAGACGGTTCTTATTGACAAAGACCTGGGATCCACTGTTTTCACGCCCTCTCGAGCTTTGCAAACGCTGAGATAAATACAAAAAGGCTAGCAACATCCTGGCGCTACCGAAGCGACTATTTGGCCAATTCAGCCCTAATTGTTTTCGACTTCTTTATAACGGTTTTGTTCGACCACATTTGGAGAATGGAACAGTCATCTGGCCACCGCATCTCCAAAAGGACAAAATGCTCCTGGAGATGGTGACACGTGGAGCCTCTAATGCAGTCCGGGATCTGAAAACTAGACCGCATGAAGAAAGATTGAAATCATTGAAAATGCACTCATTAGAGGACCGTCGGCTCGATGCCTGATGCTCAACAGAGGGAGTAACGTGACATTGAGGGGCCACCCCCTAACACTAGAGGTTCAACATAGCAGACTAGAATACAGACGTAGCTTCTTCTCATTGCGCGTTTGCAAGACTTGGAATGCTTTACCAGACCACGTGGTTTCTGCTAGCTCTGTAGCAGTTTCCAAGGCTCGCCTTGACAAACATCTATGGCATTGGTTTGGAGACTGTACCTCTATTCCTCCATTTCAGCCCGTTGCTGAGGACCTTGAGATTCTACGCATCGTGATACGGAATTCTCAAAAGCTCCAGCTTTCTACTTCCGTTTACGACCCATTGAACCATTGACATACGTGGAAATATACGAATATACTTAATCTTGCACGCACTTTACGTCGTCGTTCACACGTTTGCACACAAGTCTTTATACATTAGTATATATCAATATATATATATATATATGTATATATATATCGTCAGTATACATCAATTCAAACGAAGCGTAGAAACCTTCTTGACATTAACGGAAGCCATGTCCATTTTCAAACTCTGCCCGCCTGAAGACAATATCTTTGAAAGCGGACCCAATATCATCTGAGGGGAAACCCTGTATCGCATGATATAACGCCACGTACACTTCGAATTAACCAAAGCTATCAATTTCACCATTAGAGGTATTTATCTAGATTTCAAAGCTCATTAATGACTACAGCAAGATAGATCTTGCATACAGTTATTTCCAAAACTTGCAGCTGAACAACAAAACTATAGTCACTGATAAGTAGTTCGGCAGATTTGATAATTTAGAAGAGATCCATTTGCGAAAAGTCTGGACTTCGGCTGGATTCGAACCAGCAACTGAAACACCATGTCCAAACGCGACAAGTGCTCTACCAGCTGAGCTGGTTCACAGGGTCTGTCCGAAATTCGCAGACGATATGAAAGTTTATTCTCCTGCTCTTGCCTCACCAGCTGGGGATTGACTCTAGTCAGACAAAGATAGACTCTAAGAACGGTCGGTGGAAAACTGACTGCTATTCAACGTTAGCAAATGCACGGTTCTTCACGTTCGCCAAAGTGCCAAGAGAACGTACTATGGAGTTGGCGCCTCTGTCTTATTTTTGTCGCAATAGCGTGATTCTGAAACGAAACTGTGAAAAGATTTAAGTATGTTCCGCAACGCATCTACACTGACGCACATAGTCAATGATGCACATCATTGCATTGGCGGGTCGTCCGGTAGAATAGGGACCAATGTGTATGCGGTGGAGTAATTATATGAGAAGAACTGAAAGAATAGTGCACAGAAGTCGAGAGAAAACGGGTTCCTAGCTGAGCTTTCGCGCAGTAAAACGCTTTTACAGCCAGCCCCCATTTTGTCCCCATGGGTCCCACGTGGGGCCCATCAGTCGAACCCCATTTTTACCCCACGCCAGCCCCCAAAAGTCCCCCGGGGTCCCTTAAGGGACCATATGGGGCGTGCTATTTGGGGTAATGCGCTTTGTCAAAGAGAATCTGGGTCGTCTATATCAAACCAATTTCCCCAGCCTCCTTCGTAGTCCAGTGAGGTTCTAACTAAAATTGGCTGCATGAGCCTGTACACCCCATCTACTTCAGGACATCAGGCTACTTGAAAAGGTTCAACGACGAGCTAGCAAACAGGCTGTAGAATTGCGAGGACTGTAGTGTACCACGAGACAGAGGCAGATGAACATGTCCAGCCTTGTGCACCATCGTCTTCAGGGCGATGTGATAATGGTCCACAACATTATACTCAACGTAGCTCATCCCTGCAATAGTTTGTTGCAACCAAGAGGTAAGGTTAGTCTCAGGGGAAAACCCCTCAAACTTAATATGCAAAGCAGCGTGGTGTGTTGTAGGAAAAACTATTGTTCCCTATGATTTCCCTGTTACTGGATCACCCTATGGGAGGTGGTCGTCACGGCGGATTCTCCAAAATTATTCAAACGCCGATTCAACAAGGACCTTGTAGTGGAACAGATGTCTGAACTATAATAATTCTCGATACAAAAATAACGTGTGAAGTCAAGAACTGGACTCACCAAAGATTGACAATGTTCGTGAGGCGTTCAATTACGCTGGAAAGTTTTCGGATTGTTCCGAGCGTAGCTGAGGATGAGAAGTAACAGAGCTGAAAGTTAATCCAACAAAGGGGATGTTTTAAACTTGGTAGCAACCACCGACGTCGTAGGAAGAACCAACAAGCACGTGTAGCAGAGTTTATTCGAAGACGTGTTGTGTTGTTGTTTTTTACTCAAGTCAAACAAAAATGTACAATGTGGTCTGATGCAGCAGTTACGCAATGTTAGCAAAATGAAGTGCAAAATAATTAAAACTCTACAACCTCTCCGATATGTAATCCACAATTGTTCATCACTCGCATAGACTGCACTACACCTGCACAAATGTTGACTGGCTAACTAGTGGTCATAGCACTTAGCTTAACCCCGCGGAAACACTGAAACATTGTCCCGTTGTTCTTTCACCTGTACTCCTTCTTTCTTCTCGCAAACTTGGTAGAATTTGTACTGTGCGCTCAGTGTATGATCGCTGCTGTTGTGTTGTCAGTTTGGTGGAGATCTGATCGTTACAGACCATTTTTGATATTCCGCTTTTGTCAACTTGCTTCACTTGCTATCCCCTTACCGTAATCACTTTAGGTTTTATTTCCCTCCCTTTGAATCAACACACATCTTTCATTAATAAACGACTCGTCTGCACGGACTCTTCTTCTATCACAACTTCTCTCTTCCTGTTTGTTTCCGACCTGATCAAAGTACTACTCAAGCCCTGATACCGATATCCTCACAGAACACTTGACAACGGCTGATCGTTGTAGGACCTCTGTAGGACCAGATGACCCTCGTCAGTGATGATTACATTCAGCAGGGAGGAGAAACCACCAAAACGATGCACTGTCCGGTGAGTTGATATATTGTGTCCATGCTATTCGTTGTATCAACACCGTTAAGCAAGCCGAGAATACATATCCACAGTCCTGGTAGACACCGGTGCCCAGTTTGTCTCAGGCGCACTGAAGCTACTCATAATAAGTGGATGAGAAAAGCGCTGTACCGCGCTGGGACCAATTCTGGCGAAGAGGCTGTGGTCACAGTCAATAGAGCGGAAGATCGGAGGAGGCTGAGCATTTACCTCTTGATCTGCACCACCTCTGCGTCGAGACATTTGAGCGTGCTTCAACAAACTAGTGTTTAATTCACGTATCTCTTCAAAATCCGAACAGATGCATTTTGCTCGCCCATTCTGTGTACTGGTAAAAGCCGGCGCGACGGCGCTGGTGATATTTTTGTTCCTCGATCGAAGTACGATAAGACCGTGTAAAATGGTTTACCTCACCTGGAGTTGCTGAGCGTTTATCCAGTCAAGATTTTCACCGGGAATGCCCAGTCGGTGCCACGAAGAGGTGGTTCAGCGCTCCAACTAGTCAGTTGAGTGCACCACTTTCAATACCACATCCTACGGAAGACACATTGTTTCGGCGAATCGACTTAAGGACAGAACTCGCAGTTTTGGGACGCGATTTCATCCCAACTCATTCAAACCGTTTATCAGATGGTCAAACCAGCAACTCCCTCAGGCGACGTGTACCAGAGTCTAAAGTTGACCGTACCATGAACATTCTGGTAATGTAGCCTAACAGCGCACCAAACATTATATCTACGCATGATCAAAGCAACGTAAATTTAACGAACGAGTCCCAACGGCAAACGGTTCCATTGGCGTTGGCTCTGTACGTCGGTTCACTTTTGGATGGGATGTACAACCTGGAACCAAGTCTCCGAATGATACTGGGGAGCAGGTCAACGTTTCTCCATCCACAAGAAAACAGGCCTTACTGTTGATTTTGTTGAAGCGTGTTGTGATTTCTTGATGCGCGAACAACTATTTTGCCCCGACCAACTAATGTAACAATTCATTTGTGTATTGAGCGACATTTTTTCGGTGACCTACAATGTCCCACATCACATCTGCATGAAGAGGTTGCCCATTTCAACAGGTCCTCACCGGCTAGTTCACAAGAAATCAACACTCGCTATGTTAAGATTTGACCACAACACCGGACTGGAATACTATGACCATTTCAGAATTCTATGAGCCTCATTGTTCCACTTTGTTTCAAAAATGTGAGGTGACCAATACTGCTACAGTGGTTACCGCGGTCACGACGCAACAACCTTTCCCAATCATTCATAGGCATTATTTAATTACATGCTCAAATTGGAAAACTATTTCTAGCAAGGAACAGCCGGTACGCGTCTATCGCCAGATTTTGGTAGCCAAAGACGATGTACACAAAACTGCAAATGACATTTCCGGATTTCTTCGGATGTTGATTTGTCGACACAATGCAGCTTGAACCTTCGAACGTCTCATTCAACAAAATATATACTGTTTTGATTTTGCAAACTTTTATGTGGATGATATTTTAGTGACTACTTTGCACAAGAAAAACACCTTGCGCTGGAGCGATTGACATGATATGACGTTATAGCAAACTTCTACAAGCTGTAACGTCACCAGTAAGTTTTTGGGTGGGCACATCTCAAAATCGGAGGCGCCGCATTAACGTATTTAGTCAGAGCCATCCGTGATAATCTCAGACAGTATTCCCTTAAGCACTATAGTAGTTTTATTATACGGACCACCTACTACGGGTGTTTCCTACTTTGCATTACGCATATGATGCAGCCAATGACAAACTTCTTTTCTGGAGGTGATAGCAAATTCTAGTTCATAAAAGTTGCGTGCACTGCATTCAGTGAGCCCAATGATACGGTCGTCGACCTGTTCATCCTTAATTGAATTTGCAGTTGTCAGTTTTAACCGAAGCCTCTCACACAGAGCTGTCGGTATAGCGCTACAGCGGTTCGTGGGTAATCATCGGTAACCTCCAACTTTTTTCTTCAGACGTCCATAACTAGCGGAATCCAGCTACAGAATGCTCGGTGGAAAGTTAGGCATCCGTCACACTCCTCATTCGGTGAAGAACACGACTTTCAAGGTTCACAATGCGCACAAGCATTTAATCCATTCTTCAATCGCTTCATCCGACTGACATTCTTAAAAGGGCGTTGGGCAGCTGAACTACATCTCTCAGTTTACTAATGATGTTCGACATGTAAAAGGTACTGAAAACACCGTCAAGGACGCCCTTTCACGCAGCCGTAATCTCGGCAGATCTGCTGGCAACTACACTGATTTGCAATTCATGGCTGCCACGAAAACCAGTGATTCAATCATCGACCAGTTTCTTCGAAAGGGCTCATTCACACTTCAGACTGTATGTGTGCGTGCGCGTAGCAAAGAAAGTTGTCAAGTGAGCTCTTTGAGTGACGGTGGACTTGGGAATGCTGGCACTGGAGGCAACATCGACGTCAGTTGTAGAAACCATGATTCACTTTTAATCGTAGTAGAGGTTCACTTATAGGTTTAACTGAAGCGTGTATGCTTGGGTAAGACAGTTTGCATAGCCTGTCAGACTATGTGTAGTCGAAAAATGCACGAACTAGAGGATGTAGTGCACCCCTAGAAGTGTCGCAGAGGATTGTTCTCCCTGACAGTTTCAGAGGTACAAGCTTCACTTTTCTTTCAGTTAAGATCAGTCGAAGGTTACGGCCTCTACCTTGTCTTGGCTGCGATGCCTTCATCTCAACATGCCCCAAATAATTTAGGAACCTCGTAATCGTTCTCGACATTTTATCAAACAACGTTCAAAAATGAGTAGTAGGGGATTTTGATTTTCATGTAGATTGAACATCACCTACAATTGATCGCAGCTGTCGCATTCCCATGGACTATCAAGTTGACCCCTTTCGAAAAGAAGCACTAGACTAGAGTTTCACTCTCATTAGAGCTCGTCAGTAGTGTATATCCTTGCCACCGCCAGGACTAGAACCACGGCCACACTGCTCATGAGGCAACCGTGTTTGTCACTGCGCCATTGACTTCACATTAGGCACGACCGAATTATCATATGTGAACGCTCAAACACTTTCACTTGTGAGTAATGATCAGAAACGTCGGGTCAACTGTAATTAACGACATTATCCGTTGGTTAGGTTACCAAGGCTTAACCTTTCTTTGTTGAGGATCAGTTTGTCAGCACTCATTACCTGGTGGCCACTGAGGCCGATTCCATGTGCTCTACAACTCAAAAGTTAACAGCCGGAGTTGCACACAACATCAAACAATGAACTTCTGCCATTAGAAAATCAATCGTCGATCTGAACTTGTCTCACCCGGCTATCTGGAATTTTCTCATTATTAACCTTTCCGCGCCAATCATTAGAACAAACTTTCTGAAACACCTCGGTCTTTTAGTAGACAACCGTCGATGGTCATTTATGGATGATCAAGATAACCTGGCTGCTCATGAGATTTCCACGGGTTTTAAAATCAATTGTCCACTTAACAAGCGGTAACGGGTTTGATAACAATTTCGCGGCATTTCCTGACTTAACTGAGGTGTTTACCAAGATCCCTTGTTTAGCCACACAGTAGCATACACTTTGCGAGTGACGGAACCGAGGGTATGTGCAGCCCTTTGCCGATTAAATCTGGATAAACTCCCTAATGGAATGACTGAATTTGACTTTATAATTGTGGAAGAGAATACCTCACCTTCCAACAGTTTTGGAGCATCACAGATACACACGGTTCCAAAACATTCAACTGACTGACATCCTTATGAAGATTTTGGTGGTCTTAGTTGAGTAATTACTCCAGAATTATGCTTGATACCTCTCGTTCACGGGTTAACAGCCTGTCTTTGGGTAAGACTGTCTTTATCAAGATGGATCTGATTCGGGTGCACTACCAAACACAGATGGAGGCTGAGGACACACCTAGGATATCCGTCGTTATTTCAACTGATTTTATAAGCTTGTACATATGGTTTTCGGACGTAATATTACAGCCCACACATTTCAACACTTCACGGATAAATTTTTTTCTGGAAAAACATTTTACATTGTCTTGCTATGGTGATTCGCTTGTTGTTAATACGTATGAAAGGTCCCATTTTCTGCATTTGAAAATGCTATCTCGACGTTTAGGAACACATGCTGTGATGTTAAATAGCAAACAATGTGAATTCGGCCATACTTCATTCATTTTTTCAGGCAGCAACATCGGTCGTAGTGACATTTATCTGAGTGGTTGAAGATTCCCTTTTACCTATACCTGTTACGGATTTTTGTCGTTTTCATGGCCCGATCAACTGTTAGCTTTTGTTTACTCCTCGACGCACACAAAACACGCCCTCTCTGTCATTGATTTACTTCATAGTAACTTCATGGCTACTTAACTGGCAAAACCTACTATAAACGAATCGGTCAGATAAAGAAAGCCGTCACTTTCGTGACTCTACTTATTTATCAAGGCTCGAATGTCCAATTAAGCTTTGTCGCCGCTGCTTCCGACATAACAGTAGATGGAGGCTTACAACAATGGATTGGCAGTTTTTGGCAGTCACTTAGCTTCAAACTATGGACGCCGCTCAGAAGTACAACACCTTCTCTCAGGAGCTGTTAACTGCATAATTTGAAGTAAAACATTTCAAAATGCACAAGATGACCTCAAGTTCAATATTTTTAAGTACTAAGTTCAGACTGTATTCTGAACGGTTCTTTTGGCTCTCCAGGAACAAAGCAATTCTTCTTTCGGCCCGTGTTTGTTTTACTTGTCAAACGTTTAAACACTATCACTAAACTATTAGCCGTACTGGTTCGTTCGGAACGCCAGATAAGTATAGCTATGTTTATGAGGACGTTAGTAAACTGTTTGAACCATTCAGTGGATTCAATTACCTTTCGATCCGCATTGATCATTTCGGAAGATAGACAAAGACGACTCTTAATATAAACATTGAAACCAAAACAGTTGCATAGGCTTTCATCGAATGTTCGATCTCCGGTTTTGGTTGTCCAGCAACCATCACTACTGACCGTGCTTCACAGTTCGAATGATTTTTATTCAGCAGTACTTTTTCACTGTTGGATTGTCAGCGATTAGTAGAACGTTTTTGTCGTCAGCTAAAAGCCCCAAAATGTACACATTCAGCTCTATCTTGAAATGTACCAAAACCCCTTATTCTTTTTGGAAGTCGCACAGCCCTCATATAGGATCTGAAGTACGCCCGTATCGAACTTGTTTATAGAATTACTTGAAGCTTCTTTGGGAAGTACATTTCTCCAATCCAATATGGTATTTTCGAAGACATTGGCGATTATACCAGTAGTCTTAAGCTTGGCATTCGAAAACTAACATCTTGAGGTATCCGGAGGCAAAGTGGACGTGTATTCGTACACGAAGAACTCTCGGACAGTATACATTTTTGAGTTCGATGCGATAAGCCTAGGTGTCTATTACAAGCTTCGTGTGATGCCTTATTTTGGATTACACGACAAACGTGAAATCACGTCGCGACTGGTCTCTGTGGTAGGTGCAACACTATTCTGTTTGAATCGAACTCGTTTTCTTTGAGTTTACGGACGAAATAGTAGAAGACAAGTCTTTTTGGTTACTTGTAGTATGAATTGCGAAATAGCAATCGCAAATGCACCTAACGCCAAACCAGAGCCGGTTTCTCAGCGGCAGCAATAACACTTTGAGTCAGCCAACAAAACCAAAATGTAATCTGTATTGTGTACAGTTCAATTATTCATGCAGTTGGACAACAGTGACATGTTGTTTGGTTGGGAATCACAATCAATGCACTTCTTCCTCCCTAAGTACCTCCCAGTATAGCAAAATGAATCCAGAGCCTTTGAACAGGAGCGCATTTCATATAGTTTTTCGAATATTTGTGTCAACTCTCTAATACTTATGCGTTGTTTCCTCTACAAGTGCGTTATAACTGTTTTTAGTCATCATGCGGTGACCAGAGTTCGTGCTTTTTTTCTTCAGTAATCCGGATGCAATCACGCTTTTCCTCTCGTCTGTTCTGAATGCAGTTATTTATGTGTGCCCACCATAGGAAGGTTGGTATGAACTGAGTGTCACTTTCTTCAACCGTGCCCTCAATAGCGAGCATTGGATGGTTGTTGTTTCTCAACGACTGATCTGTCATTCTAACTTTCATGAGCATCTTGTTCGCATTATTAAAAGTGGTATTCAACATACCCGAATGTTTCATGTTTTTTCCGCCTGGCATGACATTGAGTGTAGCAGAGTGAGTGTGATTCCATTCCATGCACTTCCCTTTCCACTCCTAGTGACTGTCGTTGGTCCCGAACTAGGCTAGAGCTAAAGATAGCTGGAAACACATGGATCGCTTGCAAACTCAGTTGTGTTCTTTTAGCTCGATGCCCGATGAGACCACATTTTGAATGTTCTTCAGGAAGGAAATGTTAAATCGTTAGCAAACGAAGATCAAAAGCGTGTATTACGCGTAAGGTACGTCGGGTATTGTAAAACACTGTGCGAAATCGATGCACATTAATTACTAGGGAAGCAAAGGATCCAACCATCGAGGAGGCGAACAAGTCGGAGGTGTGTATTGCCCAACTGGCGCACATAAGCCGATGGACATACATACAGCCAAATACAATCCCCTGCTTCAAAGTGACTTTAGGAAAACGTCCGTACGGTGCTAATTGCTTCTACATACCGTACTGCAGGAAGACAAGGGTTATTTCCTACTCTCTATAACGTGCCTCACATATTTTCCCCCTAATAAGCACTCATACTTGTCGTGCCAGCAGGAACTCTATAACCATATTGCAACATCTGATACTTCAGGTAATGTACTCTTTAGTATGTTTTTGGACACGCAAAATACTTTCAACTGTGCCCAATGACCGTATTTGCTATCGAAGCGGCCTGCTTTGTTGATCCAAATGCAGTGCTTAACTCAAAAACGAACTGCACATTTTTCTTCTTACCGCTAGCTTGGATCAGTTTAAGTTATGCATTGTTTTGTCCGAAAACATTTAGCACATCCACGAATGCCTGTTAGACAATGACAGTGTGTAGTGGTATGTAGTAGGACAACCCTATTACCCTCGGTTCCTTGCTGTTTGGTGTAAGACCCTGCTGACTGAGATGATCAGGTTTAATGTGCACTCTGGAATAAAAATGTCACTGGTTGGTTTACACCGCATGCAAATGATATGGACCCAATAAGTACGTTATAAACTTCAAAAGAGCTGGATAGCAGGAACAAAGAACACTTTTAATGGTGCGCGAAAGTTTCGGTAATTTCTTCAAAGTTACTGTCTGTGAGAGAAAATAAACCAGCTCCTTGACTAGCTATATATTTTGGTTTATAAACTTCTATTTCCAATACATCTACTGGTTCGTCGGTTTTGGTAGATAACGACGGATTCACCCAAATAACCTTGGCAACATTTTGAAATGTCCCTCACATGATGTCAAAATGTCAGAAAAAGAGTTAGAATGCGGATGATGCAGCTACAAATCCCTCGTAACCCCGAGGAAACAAACTTGGGCAAACGGTAAAATAGGGGCAATCTGATAAAATGCTCACTAATCCTCCTGTTCAGTTTTTTCTTCAACACTAAGTTATTAATCCCTTATCCAATGCGTCTGGCACTGTTCCCCTGTTATCTGTTGTAGTGAGAAGAAAATGAACTACAATAAATCTTGATACAAATTAACGAGTGGAGTCAAGGACTGGACTCACCGAGGATGAACAGTGCTCAAGAGATGTCCGATGTTATTGGGGAGTGTTCGAAGTGCTCTGAGCGTAAATGATGCTAAAACGCAATGTTGCTGAAATTTAATCAAACAGTCCATTGTTTTAACTGACTGTCAGTCATCGGCCTTGTAGACAAACCAAAATTTGCGCGCAGCAAAGTTTATCCATAAGTGTCGTGTCAATATTTTTTATCGCCAAATAAAAATGTGCGGTGCTATTTGATACAGTGGTTACGTGAAATTAACAAAATGAGATAGAAACAATGAAAACATCACACTACTACGCAACTCAAAATAGTCACCTCAAGGCGTATGTTGAGGTCATTTCCTGAGTACTGTGTAAAATCCACACACTGTTGGGAATGTAAAAGTGTTCTGACGAGTACAACGCCGATTTACAAAGTTGGTTTTAAAACTTGGGGGTAAAATCTATCAAATCCAACTTAAATGTTCGGAATTATTCTCCCTAAAAAGAATACGCAAACGTGAGGATTTAATTTGGGTCTTTCAATCTCTAAAAGAATTCAGATACGATTGTGCAGGTTTTTACCCGCAGTGGCAGCTCACTGCTTTGAAAGCATGAATGGGATCTCACGAAGCCAAAAGGCTACAAAAACATTCAAGTTGACTTCATCTCCTGTAGGGTGGAATAAGCTGACAATGGAAGTGGTACTAGCTACGGCGAACAACTATTTCAAGCGCAGACTTGAGAAATGTTGGTCGTATGTTTGAGTATTGTGTTTTATTGTCTTACTGTTTTCGTACCCTTATCTTCTCATTTCTCTTTGTCTTTCTTCACATGCCTAGTAATTCTTTACAAAACATTTCTCTCCCTCTCTATCCTACTCCGGATCTCCGCCAGTTAACCAGATAGTCAAGGTCTAGAAGATACAAGAATGACAACAAAAACGGCAGTTATCCCGCATACCAGTCTAAAACATGTACCACACCGGTCAGCAGTCTACATGACCATCGTCGCACAGTCTATTAAGACGATTTTGTTACGAGAGGAAGTGAAGCTTTGCCTGCTCCACTAATTGCGACACAATCGGATCCGCAAAGCACACAAATTCAAGAAATTGAACACATCCCGGCAACCACCACAAGTCTTGTAGCCTGACCTGACCTGACCCATCTTGTATACTAAGAATCGGATCACATGGATCGTGCGCGATAAGTCGATATTCACAGACTAAAAAGTGTACTAGAAGGAAAACATTCCTTAAACAGCAAACAATCGTCACTTCCACTTTATGGACTTCATTCAAGAATTCATCCAGAATTTTACTACATGGAGATATGTCTTTTGGAGGAAATCTCTGATGCAAAGTAAGTGTGTGTTTAGTGACATTGGTGAACTAAATGTGTGCAGGACTGAAAGAAATACTTAGGAGGGTGTATACTGCTAGACAGAGAAATCGATAGTCATAATACCAAAGTTCGTAAATAATTTTCACTTACCAAGGAGTATTACTGGTATCGGTGTTTAACAAAACGTTTACCTTAGCTAAAACATGATCAGCAACATAAATTCCCCACCACTGAACTCACTAGTACGTAAGAGCAGTAGCAGTTTCAATGAATTCAAAGTGTATCATCAAGTGCAATCTGTTGAAAATGTGTCAAAGCGTTCTACCTATCCAAAAGATGTAATCAATTACTGATGAGTAATGAGGGATTTTAGTTTATTATGTCAGTTGAATCTCACTCATAACCAATCGCAGTTTTTGTCTCCCCATAGACTTTTTAGTAAAACCCCTTAGAAAAGAAGCAGTACACTCGAGTTTCGTTTCTGTTAGACCTTGTCAATAAGGCATATCCTTTCGGAAGGCGAGATGCAACAGAAAGCACTGAGAGACTGAGTTTGCGTGGATAGCTGCCACCAAGTGAAAATCCGACTGTGAGATTTAGTTGACTTCAGAGATGGTCAAGAACGCTGCTGTGACATATTGTTGAAAAACTTTCACAAAGTTTCACTATGAACTTGACAAGTTCCCCAATAGCAATAATGCAAAAGTCAACAAACAGCGTAGTACTCTATATATTTCTGTCACCAAGGAAACGGTAGGATGTAAGTAATCAGCGTCCTACGTATAGCCAGAAGAAAATAATATTGGGAATTTTTTACAAAAGTAAATTGCACACATACTTGTGCTATACAAACCAACCTCAACGGAAATGTTCACATTGTACAGCTTAATTGCAAAAAAAGCTAAGCCATTCTAAGAAGTCACCACAGGACCCCCCTCAGAAGACCACTAGAGAAAACAGGGACCTTTATTATACAATGTGGGCATCTAATGAAAGAATCATACAACAATGTAATGTCCGTAGATAGACAGACGTTCGGTTGTTCCTAAGTAGAGGAGGATAACAGTGGAAGTAGTGTATTAGGTGGTCGGTCGCAACATAATGATGGGCTGATTGAGTCCATTATTTAGATTGGTCTACGGTGCACATATATCGCAGTTGACTGACTAACTCATAAAAGACCTACAAACGAAAAGTATTTGTCCAGTGCCAAATGGTAAACTTCAAGAGTTGTCTTTTCATTGCACCAAGTCCACCGATTCAATCTAAACTTGTGTGACACAAGGATGTTGTCTTATAACAGAACGCAAAATTAAAAGGTATAAGTATCAGTTTTCAATGGTCCCATACATACATGATAAGATAACGTCAGATCTTGTCACATTTGTCTGGACGCAAAACGTGGCCAAATGATGTAAAGTGCGATGGTAAACGACAAGGTGGATTTCTTGCTTATCACTTTGTTTTCATCAGTAAAAGAAGAAAAGATAGTAACTGATTCACTCAGTTTATGAAATGTTTCCAACATTCATACTTCAGAACGAACACCAAGGTTTGGCCAACACGCTACGCAGTATTTTGAAGACATAACAATTAGTCTGAACTGCAGTATTTAATACCATTCGCGGGTCTGCAGCACTTATCTACGAATCTGTCCCGGTGCATTAAGTTTTCCGATCAGTCATCGGAATTTGCTCGCGACCGCTTAACAGCTTGTGACAACCGGTTACGATCACGTGGTATTCAATGAGTACTGTGTTTCTCATGTATAAAATCAGTAGAATCCAGAGTGTGTGACATGCTCAGTTTGTTTGCGCCTAAAATCTATTCAGTGTGTACTGCGCATTTTAATTTGTCACACCTTCCAGTTATTTTCCATTCGTTTTTAGCCATATGCAAAAATATTACTGGTTTTACACACACAACAGAGTTTTCCCGCTAGTCATTCAGTATCCCACTCGCTTGCAATCAAGAAACATTTTGAGATTTCTGTTAGTTTGTTTACCCCTTTTTCGTGATTCGCTTCCAATGTACACATTTGTCTGCTAGTTGCCTGTCTGGTTCATATGTTGTAGAGTATTGAAGCTACTATAGTCACACAAGCATTATTGTATCTGCAAGCTGTGATTTGCAGGGTGAAAACATCTGTCAGAAAGGTTTGATTTACTAAACTTCTCGAATAAGAAGAAAAACGGTGAGGTCTAAGACGAATTACGACCTTGAAGACAAATTCGACCGCCAAACATGCATGATTAGATTCAGCTTATGTAACTTTTCTGGCTGGGAAATTCATTTTCGCCTGAATATCAATTTCAAATGCTTTAATGCTAAGTAGATTTCGTCCCATCAAGTTTTGTCAAGAGGCGTCCTTGAAGAATGTGCGCTGTGGTTGTATAACTAGATATAAACTATAAAACATGCTGTTCCCCTATGGAATCTATACAAGACAATAGAAAAACGTGAATTCATTGTCATATTTCACACATTCTGTTCACAGGTAGACATCTAACCAGTTAATCCTTGAAACGAAATTTAGTTAAATGAGAGTCAGTGCTTAGAAAGACGGAAAGATTGACATGGAACTGAAAAAGTGAACCAATCGCAATTTGGATAGCTGTATAATGAGAGTTGCTTGGTCTAGAACATGCAGTTGACAGAATGAATTCCAGCAGCGTGAGTTTTAGTAAACCAGGACCTACATTTTCGGGTGATCCGAAAATTCATAGGGGATGTTTCTTAAATTGTGATTCTCAATCCCACTTAGAGTTATTTACTGCTGACGATATTGGATGCTGTCCGTCTGTCGTCATATTAGCATTTCGTGTTTATATTTTTGTTTTCAATCTTTCGTAACTCTGGTCCTTAATGAGAGCGGTTAGTTATCAGTTTGCCATTCTGATGTAGCTTTCGCTAAATGTTATGCGATTATTTGTACAAACAATGAAATGCGACAACTGTAGTTCGTATGATTATGATTGAGAAGACGGCTAAAGATTTGACTCGTTGTGCAATGTCTAATTTTGGCGCGTCATAGGCTCAACAAATATCTTTTCACTATGTCTGGAACATTTTAAACATTGTTGTCTACTGAATACATTTTGGCATCAATCATCAATCAGAACACTCCCTAAATATTTATCCTCGCTAACCAATATCAAGTTCTCATTTAGGAGTATTCCTTTTAAATGTCTTAAGCAAGTCGATCTAAGCAAATCTTAACGCTTGCATTTGCGGTTTCCATTGTTTGCCATCAGTGAATAGAGAACTTTTTCATATGTTAGTAAATTCCGCCAAATTTGACCATAGATTTTGGAAATGGGAACGTAATTCATGTTTTCCAGTCTCCTGGGCATCACAGAAGCTTGTCACGTTAGGTTTTTCATTCTGGAGAACTGTGCTACTATACTTCATATACTTCATGCATTAACCAATCATAGTATACCGCAGTTTCTAATGGATCTCCTCAAGCGATTAACTTTGCTCTACTATAGTTCTGACCTGGATCTAGTAATCACTCCGTTTACGGGCAAAAAATTGTAGAACAATCACTTCCTGAAACCTCAACTTTGAGGACGAAACAAAATTTTACATTCACAAATGCAACAATAAAAAACAACAGATACACTGGTATCAAGTTAACGAATATATACTACTTTTGGTACATCAAGCCCTCAAACACAGAAAACTAGCATACTCTATAGTTGTTAGAAAATGTCATAACCTGTTCCTGCCTTTTCACGTAACAGTATGAAAGAGGTTAAAATGAACTCTTCGTGCGGCATATACGAGCATCTTATTGTCTAACATAAAATGAAGAATTAAACTCGTTTGTGTGGTGCTTGGGGACAGAGCAGTTTCAGCAAAGCAGTTGTTTTAAATGAACCGCCTAGATAAGTCTCGAAAGCTCATGAATGTGCCTTTTTTAAGAAAACAAACTATGGTCAAAAATGAACTTGAAGCAAAACGATATGGTTTGATAATGAAACAGCAAAATTTAGAAATGCCACTTGTGATGCAGGGGATTAGTTACACGAGTCCAAAACCTACAAATACACTCAGACTGGTGACTTAAATCAAAAACGGCATGACAGGCTTAAGTGACAGATAAATGATTGTAACTTCATGTCAGTATTTCATTAGTTTAAGAATTTATTACGTTCACCTCTCACTGCTACACAGACAAGGCCCACTAATCTAATTTTGTTGTGGAACGCATTTAGAACCCTGGCACGATGCCTTTGCCCTACCCACTGTTCATCTGTGCCAGTTTGCTCCACTTCATTCATACTATAAAACCTTTTTTTCAAGACAATATGCGCATAACAAAACCGAGTAAACCAGAGTGGGTATACTTAATCTTGTCACACTATTCCACATTGTGAAGCTTAGATAAGTTCTTGGTCATCTTTGGGGGACGCAAACAAAACTGAACAACTAAAAACCATATTCTTATCTACCATGGGAAAGTTGTGGAAAAGGAAGTTAATTTTCACATATTCGGTGGTAGGCAAGGCAATCTGTAACCCTTGCTGGTACTAATCTGTCAACAAGATCGTAAGTCTTATATTTCTCACTTTGGTTTTTTCTGCCTGGTACAAGGGACCCATCTAGCACACATGTTCCCACTTTGCCATTTGTCGTCGGGATTTATCACATTCTGTACAAATGCCAAATTGTTGATTCCACCCAGTGATAAATCTTTGCAGGATTTATTGAGTGACCAGCATTGGATCATAAATAAACGTCACAAACACTTGACGATCGCACCGTCTTACAAACGTTGAACAACAATGCGTTCAACAGATGCACGTTTCTTCTGTACTGTCTCAGTTAAGTATTCTTTTCGACATTTTCCGATAGTTATTTCGAAGCAGCAATCTTATTTTCATCAGATCTGAATATACAGGACAACAATTGGTCTCGCCAGGTGTTCTGGCAGGAATTCATTGGCAAATCAGAGAGTACCCCTTCTCATGCAATGTTATTTCTTCCATTCAACTTGCAACGAGTTGACTAAATGTAAAAATATGCTAAGCAGTACACTACTAATTATGGCCAAGTAACAAGCATGCCCGCTAAATATTTTCGGCAGGCATTCCATACCGATGTAAGGGCGCATGGGGAAAAACTGGCGTCTAGGTGCAGATAGAGTTTTGAGCCGGTCGTTCGCTGTTAGAAGTTCGTCTGGCTTAACACTTTGCTTGCACACAACTTCTCCAAATGATGGGTGCGTAAACTTTTGATGTTTCCTGATGTCGACAGGTGTTATGACTACGGACAGCTTTCACAGCACACCTTATGACGGTGTGTATTGGTTTTCTCGAAGTCAGTATGTTATGAACAAATGGATGTGGTTATCGACTAACTAGATCGATGATATATACTGATCTGACCCACTCACGAAATGTACGGCGGTACGCTTTGCATATTAATAACTAGTTTGCAAAATGATATCTATCAATAAATATTTACTTACGGTTTCTTTGTTTGGTATGAGTGCCAAGTGTCCGAACAACATACGATGAGAAGTTCATTTCCAAGTCCCTTTAAACTTAGTTCTACACAGTCGTTGAGAATTACAATACAGTCATCGACTGCTTCATTGCCCACGTGTTTTAATTTTTTCTAACATATTACATTTACATTTTCTTACACAAATTTCCTACATTATTGACAAGACTCGTATCTCGCGAAAGCAGAAGCTGAACATCGGTCCGCACGATTTTGTGAGTAATGTACAGGTCCAATTAGGCTAGTCGTTTCAAACGGACCAACAGGTATTAATCATGGGTTATCACTTTTAGGTAACCAGACAGAATGTGTTCCTCCATTTGAGTAGCCCAATTTTTATCCTGAGAATATTATGAACCAATCTCTAAACATAAAGATCTGATCATTTTCGTTGCAAGGTGAATGACAAAACGTCTCCATTCTTGAAGAACACACACAATCTTTTGTCACTAATATGGGTGAGACTGTGGTCAAATGTACTTATCTTCCAAGTGGCCAGTCGACACTTGAGTGTGAATAGGAACTTAGGGATCACTGGTCACTTGTAAAGTTCAGTCTCCAACAAACAAACTCGCAACTTCCCATTAAGCTGGTTTAAGTGTAAAATTTTCGGGATGTCTGCGTGGATTCGTAGATCGGCTGGTGGAATGCTTGCCGCCTTTTGGCATGCTGTTTCTGTCGCCGATTCGAATCCGTCATAAACCCAGATTTTTCACATACGTCTCTCATCTAGATTATCATATCTCCCAAACTACCCATTGACAATTCCGATTGAGTCAATACCGAGTAATGTCAACCAACCAATGTAGTAATGTAGTAGTAGTAGTCGGCGCGCTGAACCACCTCCTCGTGGTGCCGACTGGGCGGTCTCGGTGCAAACCTTGACCGGCTAAGTGTTCAGCAACTCCAGATAGGGCCAACCACTCTACCTGGTTTTAATCGTACTGGTTACAATCGATCAAGACAATGGAAGTACCGCCGGCACCTCCGTGCAGGCAACTACCAGTACACAGGATAG
>JTDE01002764.1:33493-55506 GCA_014338405.1 Paragonimus skrjabini miyazakii | reverse complement strand
GGAATTATTTCATGGAAACTCAATGTCGCAACCTAAGTGTACAGAAACAAAATGAACTTGACCCGTGAACAAACAGTCAAGTTAAAAATGAGACGCAGACTGTATCTATGTGTTGTATTGCTGCAGTCACTGTCCCCATTTATTCATTCGCTTTATTGTCAACTATTTTGAATAAAGGTGACTTTTATTAACGGTTAATAGTATGAATTTTTGCTTACATAAGTTGGAAATGACTCACATTTAGTCGTTCTTGTTACATTCCATGAGAATTTTCAGTCTATAAGACGAGAGTTCCGCTCTCGTTACTACGCATCAGTAATGCATATCCTTGTCAAGTTCGTGAGTAGAAAACTGGTTGAGGCAACTTTATTCATCAATGTGTCACCTACTACTGAACTACTGAGCTAAAGTGGCTCATACAACCACAGACTGTATGAGTCACGTTACCGTCAATCTGGAAGCCGCTACATTTCATTTCCTCAAGCGAAGTTTATGTACTCTTAATCAGCTTTGGTTTTGGTCAGAGACGCTGGGCAAATCACTTGTTTGGTTTATAGGAACTTGTGTAACCGAACTATCTGTGCCTGTTTATTCTCCAAGAAAAAAAACAAACTTATTTTATTACTCTCATCAGATGTGCCACCTCCGACTTGTTTTCTACCCACCGTTTTTGTCACTGTGTATAAGGAAATGAGAGCAGACAGAGATGGTCAAATTGCCAAAGATCACTTATGTCATGAGTGACTACTTTTCTTAGTAGAGAAATAGCATTCACCGTGGAAAAATACTGTGCGTGTCAATTGCTATTCGGGACGCTACTTCTTGGTTGCCACAGATAATGTGGGATAGCAGACGTTACCGTAGCGACCAAAACGAAAGACTATTTGGTTTTTGATGTTAACCTCGTTAAATAGTAACGTGGAACTACCAACAATTTTTCTAGCATCAGTGCTGAAAATTAAGTCCATCTAAACATAGCTATATTACCTACTCATTTCAAGAGTTGAAACCCGAATGTTCGTCCTGGAAGTAATACCTAATGTCATAATGTATGGTGCTAACATTTGCCAGATTTTCATTGACAAAATCCGTTAGCCCCTTTATCAAGCAGACGGGTAAACTTACATTTATTGAGTGTCATGAACAACATTCTGATGAATTCATCGTATCACTTAATTACAAAGTGGCCGATTAATCTTCTCCAACCCGGTAAAAAGTCGATCGCTCCACTATACCTACATGATATAGTTGAATTCATTGAACGCATACAGAACGCTAATGGAAATACACAAAATCATCCTCATTCAACATACTCATTAAAGTGTCACTGATAGAAATGGTCAATTTATTTGTGATTGCTTGCTTTAGATTGGATTCGATATTAAGTTATCATTGTTGAGATAATAAAAAACTTTGTCACTGTGCACTTTTAATAAGTGCTATTTGGCGTTCCGATTGCGAGGTAACGAGTCTCAACTTAGATTTCTACTTACCCGTAAAATTATGCTAAATGCTGAACGCATCGTGTTCCACCCAAATATCAGCCAGTTCAAACAGTGTCCTCGGTACGTGGATTATGTACCTATCATAGCTATCTCTGAAACTATTCAGTACATAATACTAGGCATGTGCAATCTTACCACAATTTCATAAACGCCGAATTCGAAGGAGACGTACACAACCAAACGTTGTTCTTAGATGTTCGCCTACCATGATGACTAGAGAGTACTATTCAATTCATTGTATTTCGAAAGAATTTCTGGACAGATCGGTTTATAAACTTTTGCAGTTTTATGCCCTAAAAACAAAAGCGGAATCTAATAAGCTGCATGAATGACAGGGCACGCAACATTTGTTCCCACAACACGATAGTCAATTAACCCAAATTCAGGTAAAAAGTGACACATATTACCCTCAATCGTGTATCCGCAGAAATATTCAGCAAACGACAACCGAACCTGCAGAGCAAGGTTTGAAACGGAAGCCAGTGTTTAGTTGAGTGCCGTCCAAAGGTGATAACACAAAAGAATAGTTAACAAATAGGCCCAACTAAGCATTCATTGGGACTTATACAACAGCCGAACTCCGTACAAAATCCACTACACCCATATTTCCCAAGTACTTCTTCACTTGTTTCCGTGGAGCAGGTTATATTCATCATCATCATCTTCATCATCATAGCAGCCATGAGCCTGACCAAAAAGGTACTGTGGATCGGGCCGCCGCTCACCTCAACAGTGACGTGAAATATCTTAGAAAAAACGGCACTAACAAGGTCGAACATTAATAAAAGAAGTCTGAGCGGAAGAACTAGAAATGATATGGATACAGGTACGCCATTGACTGCAACACATCGCCATCTCGGATGGCGTCTCTAACCAGCGGTTTGACCGATCACGAGGACCCCATCCAGGCAGGCGACACCTACCCACTTTGTTCAATGGAGCAGTCAAGGTCTTCATATTTCGTGACCACGTTGTTGCTTGACTACCACGCGGTTTTACCCAACTGTTGGTGGCCTCAGTATATAATTTCCCGTACGGTAAACGACCAGATGACATACGGAGTACGTGACCCAACCATCGCAAGCTATGTACCGTGATTAGTTGACCAACTGATCGCGAATCCCGAGCGTTCCGGAATACGCGACGGCGAACGGTCGTGTTGCTTACGCTATCAGTCCATTTAATGTGGGCTATTTGGCGGAGACATCGATGATCAGTGTATATTGGTCAAACATAAAGACGGTTTTCGAAGCAATCCTGGGAACATCACCAGCGCAAGTTGGAGCACGGTGAAACATGGTCGGTTAACAACGATATTCTCACCCAATTAGCAGAAGGTGAGCATCAAGTCGACAGTGACCAGAAATGTATGGGAGGTAGCCCATCAAAGACCGCCCGAATGAGAGCATTCTGTGCTGAAAACGCTAAGAAAGCCAAGTTGTTTGACCCACTTTTCAGACATTAAAACTGCTTGTTTAGAAATTGAACGTATCGTGGCCTCAAGTCAACCGAATCATTGGCCGATCTGTGCTTTTCAGCCAACGGACAAGTGTGCCGTAACTGACTAACCAGATCATCGCCAGGTGATTGATCGTTATGCTCGTTTGTCTGTCATAATTCCAATTAATATCTCGATCACAGTCTTAGTTACATATTATCATTGGTCTAAAAATAATTTATCGGAAACATACGTCCGCTTTTTTCGCTATTTCGACTGTCTTCTGTCAACCAACTTATTGAAATATTGCAGATAGGAAGAATTAACAACGCTGTCAGTGTAGACTCCATTAGCTCATCCGTTGTCGAGTGCACAGAACGTTAATAAAATTGTTCGAGTGGCCCAGCAGATGCAAGTAGATCCACTAAGTGAAAAGTATTATTATAGTAATCACCTTTTCATTTTTTGGGTTGCTTTGATTCACACGAAAGATTGTTTTCAACTTGCAAAATCAAATGTGGATAAGATTTCTTAAAAGCTTACTCCAAATTTCCTGTCAGGCATTCATACAATTACTTCCATGCATGCCAGTTTCCTATAAGTGTACTTCAGCTTGTTGAGTACAGGAAACAGTTTTGCTTTGTTTTTGACCTAAAGTTATCTCTTAAACTAAGTCAAATGTCTACCTCATGAATGGAGATATACAAGAAGATTAAATCAAGTTGTGTGTCAAAAGTATGTGTCAGGAAACTTGCTCTGAAAGGTCAGTAAGAATGAAGAAATTGGTGGGGTTAATTTATGTTTGATGTGCAAGTATGTGTACGTGACCATGACAACCGGTAAATACAAACAAACGTAACTTCATGACCGGCCTCTATCAAAAACAGACATAATTATGAAATATCCGTGAAACAATTAGACAGTCCAAGATGTTAACGTAAAGTCTTTTGTGCGTAAACCATATTTGTAAAACAACGTAATAATCTACTTTTCTGTTGGAACCCCGTAACAGTGTTCAGTTTCTTCTCAAATATACATACTGAAAAAATTGAATTTGTCTGAGAACTTGTTTTGTTTTGTTTTCGTATAACCCTCAGGAATTTTCCTCAAGGGTGCTGCCCTATCTTTTCATGGTTGTTTATTTGCAAACGTATGTTAATAAAGAGGCAAACAGTATTTTGCTATATTTGTGGAGTAATTCTAGTCAGTTACGACATGTCTGGCGGTCGGTTATCAATATAGACAGTCAGCATAGTCCAGTTTGTTATGATCATGATGATTTTTACTTGGATAATGGTTGCATGTATGACTTCCACTTATACTCTTAAGCGGGTTGCAAACTACACAGTTGGATAATGAATGCACATGTTTGTAACCTGGTTGCAATATATTGTTTGCTTCAAACCAGGCTAATAAATTCCGTATTATGTACTAGAGATGGAAACGTGTTGTGCAATCAAGCATTTTCAATATACAGCGGTACCCGGCGTCACGGTGGCTCTGTTTATCATTGTTTATGACGGTAGGCCACGAAATAACAGATTAGTTAATGGATGCAAATCTATAGGCCAGAAAAAAATAGAAGTTCATGAAGAAGGAATAACAATAATAATGCGAATTCTACTGTCTTGCTACCAACAGCGACATACTATCATGTCAGATGACGTTTCCAACCAACGATGTAGATGGTTGCTCATTTCTCTTTCTGCCGCGCGACGCCTTTTGGCATCACTAGACCGAGTTAGCAAGATTCTCACAGTCTTTACTTTCATCGTCGCTTGACTACTCTGCGTTTTCTTTCAATCTGTGGCGATTGCACTGAATAACGTTTGGTACAGTAGACGCATAAGGAGTGCTGGACGTAACTGTTGTAGTTTGTGTGCTTGCACTAACCTCGGCCGTCGGTAGTAAACTTAGAGTGTTCCCAATTATGGATAAACTGACTGTCTTGCTGTACACACAAAACACCTATCTGATACAATCTAATAGGCTAGAAAAACAGGGCTCGAACATTAAAGGCTTGAATGTGCTAGGTCTCTAATTCGCAGAGAAAAAGAAGAATAAAACAAAAGTGTGTTGTGTATTTCTGTTTGATAGATAATCGGACGAGTGTGCAACGCTGTAAAGGACAACGTTTAACGAACGCGTCATGTGTCCTCACAATTCACAAAGTAAGCCCACCATCAGCAGTACCCGCTCATGAGATAACATTACTCAGTTTGGTAAAATAGTTACCAACCTCAAGAGGCCTTCCTGCAACAGCTACATCATGGTCAGGGCCAAACAAAGCCATTTGGTGAAGGTATAGTCAGCGACACTAACATATGTGATCATATTGAAAGGACATGATGACAGTCAGACAGTTATTTGTAAATGTATGTGTATGAATATTTGATTAAATGTAAATATGCTTACGTGTAAGTCTATTGGTCACGGAAACACTACGGGCAATGCAATAAACTCGGCCACAAAAACATCGGTTTTAAGGAATTGATAAGTTACGAAAACACCCATAATAGACAACCCCTATGAAGGACTCATGTGTTGTAAACAGATTGGTCATCTATCTTAGTTATCCAAGTATATCTATTTCATCCGTTATTGATACGAAATGTAAGTCGTTTCTTTTCTGTTTACCCTTGTATGTATCCTAACTTTTCAGCTACAATGATTGTGTATAAAGAAATCTTCCATCTGTTGTATTCCGTGCAACTTTACTTCATGACACATATTAAATTTTTATTACCATGCCATTTGTTTTGTTGTTGGTTTGGGACTCATCTTGGAACTATCATCAATCAAGAATCATTATATAAAATTTTGGATGACAAATACACCAACCAATCTACTTTGTGTCTAATTACCCCCGGACATTCTACGATATGGACACCTTCAGTCTTTTGTTCCCAGGCTTCACTCATCCGTGCCCATATTGGATATAAAGTTTGCGAACGAAACCATGGCTAGTTTAGCGCAAGCCACTCGTGAGAAAATGTAAGCGAACTCAACTTTCGACGCTAGCCACTGTCATAAGGAAGCCAGTACAGTATTCATGAGAATTTTCGGTCGATATCTATATATGCGTATTATGTATGAATAAGTGGATGATGTGAATGATACACAATTTTACGGGTGATAATAATCAGGTATTGTTTACTGGTACTTTATTCACACTCTGGTAAATAGTTCGTCCAGTAAATTTTAAAACAAACTTCAACACGTAAATTGTTTTGTCAAATTACTCCGCAATGTTTAAGTTTTCAGATTTAGTCCGCTCTTTTTTGTATGTGTACACAATGTAGACAAGCGTTCAATTGATGTCACACTAGGCCTGTCACCGGCAACTGAGCAAATCGGACAACTTTTCTGCTAGCATTCATGAGACTTCATTCTATGCATTGCAACAATGTTTGATTTGACAAAGATAATTTCAAACGGCTTACCTGCCAGTCGTTTGTCTGACAACGAAAGAAAGCAAAATTATCCGTAATCCATGTGTAAATGTCCTTCAGTGTGACCTTGTGTCGTTTCAAACATTGCATACTCATATAGATCAGACTATGAAAGGTGAACGGTGGACATGTAGAAGAATCATCCCTGTATTTGTCACGCAGTTCTGGCTCCAGTTCGTCTAATGTAATGAACAGATTGGAGGTAGACACATCTACGGTGTCCATTGAAACCGGTAAAATATTACTCGTGCGGTTCTCATTCCTTGTCAGCAGTGACGGATAGAAAAAGTTCGGGGGCTTTTGTAGAACTTCCGTTCTAAGACAATTTGATATGGGCTCAATCGAATGGGTATTCGCAAATGACTGGAAACTGATTGTATCCATAAGGTCTAAGGAGTCCACAACTGAGTAACTGGATAGTAAACGACTGGTATTAGACTCTCCTGAGGATAACCGTTGTGATGCATACGGCCCAGATGGAAGGATTGAATTGACGGTCATCGTAGGTAAATTGTAATAAACACCATTGTGCTGCAATTGGATTCCAGTAGATCCAACGTCTAAAGGATTGTATGTGGACGTGGGTGCAGTTGAGTTTAAACTACTTTGCCTGAATTCACTCCTAGGCGAGGAACAAGACGATAGTTCGACAACTGGAGTAACGAAGGTGCCCGAGAGTGCTGGACTACATCTGTGTTTCATTAATAGTGAAACTGATGAACGTCCATTCGGTACAGAATGAACACTGCACGTAACACGTTCACTCTGATTAATCGCCCCGCGATTAGTATGAACCAGACGAGATACTGCATTCCGGTTGGAATGCAGAAGCATGGCTGGTCGCTGAGGGGGAGTGTTCCCAGTGGAATATAAATTAATATACTGTTTTTTGTTAGGAATGTTGTTGCACGATGAGATTCCGGAGGCATTGTTTGGTTGGGGAACGTTGTTGGCCATTCTTGACATTAGCGAATGAGGTGAATAGGCGGAAAAAGCAGAAAACGTGGAAGAAATAAATGATGCTGTCGATGGTGGTGGAGAAAGAGGGGCTCCTGGTGTGGCAAATTTCGTCAGATTAATGTTCTATTAATGAAAAAACAACAGTAAAACATTTATTGATCCGACAAACAAATCATCATCATCCTAAACAGAAATACATCAGTGGTTTACACTGGTACTTAACTACCACACTATCATGAAAAAGAAAGCAAGCAAACCGTGTATTGGAAGAGAAGAGAAAAAGAACGGGACGGAAAGGAACCTAACAACTAACAAAAATAGCCACGTTTATATTCACACATACAACTTCAATGTGCCTAGACCATGCATGCAAATAACCCAGCTGTAGGTGAAAGTAAGGCGTCATCAGCAAGACAGGTGCCTCCTTACGGCTTTCACTGCCCCACATCATTAAATGCACTCACTTTACAGACAACTCGACCAAACGACAGCAACACTCACGCCACTGAGCTCGGTTAGACGCCATTTCACTTAACGTCTCAAGCAACCGACTCTGTGAGTTGTGAGGGCCCCAGCCCGGGAGACGAACCCGATCTACAGTGACCAACCCCTTCGAGAACGATTTCATCTCTCTACACCAGGTCATCATCCGTCTATTTCGCATCTTGCGCCAGTCGGTCACCGCAGTGTCGGCAAACAATGTTCTGAATGACAGATGACTAGCTGACATCCTAAGTACATGACTTAACCACCCATGTTTGTGCAAGTGTAAGGACTGAACTAAAGAACTCGTTTGAAAATTAGTGCCAAACACCCGCTTTCTAACCTCCTTGTTGCTTACTCGTTGGTGCCACCCGAAACGAGCGATTGAACGCGGACGTCGGTGATCATATACCTTAAGACGGTTCACGTCCTCTACCCTGAAGGGCCAGATTTTGCTGCCGTAAGGTAATACAGCCCTCACGGCTGTCCGTTATACGCGACCTTTAAGTTTCAGGAAGATACCTCTCTGTCGCCATTGGTGTCTCAGATTAATAAACACCGCTCTAGCCTTGGAAATACACGCTTCCATTTCATTTTCTGCACCTCCGCCGCCACCACCGCTGATGCAGCTTTCCAGGTATACAAACCGTTCAACAACCGTCATGGGTACTCTATCTAACATTAAATCTATGTAATCACAGCAATCTTGCAGAAGCACTTTGCATCTTGAGGCTGCAAAGCGCACTTCGATGTACTTAGCGGAAAGTGAAATTGTGTTTAACGTTGCTTGTGCCGCTTGAAAGTTGTCAAACCGCAATACCTCATCGTCAGCATGCTCAAGATCAGTCAGCCTTTCACCAGGTAGGAGGTCCACGTTAGCATCGTACATGTGCCGCAGATAGTCGTCCATTATTTCATTTATGACGGAATGGATCAAAAATGGTGAAATAAAACAGCCTTGACGAACGCCGCTTCTGGTGCTGAAACTGTCAGACAGCTCACCGTAAATCCCAAGCTGAGCTGAAGTATGGGAGTAAAGCACCGACAGTTTGTTCACATACTTGGTCGGTACACTCCTACGTTTAAGCGACTCTAAAAGTGTAGATTGATCCACCGAATCGAACGCACCGTTACAGTCGAGAATTATGGCCATTTTTGGCCGGCGGTGTATATGACGCTGCTCAAGAATTTGACGAAGGGTAAAAATGTTATACATACATCCAAATGAACGATCAAAGTCATTCGAATTTCTAGGTGGTATCGAATAGGGAAGTTTAATTACGTGACGTGGCAACAAATTGCTATGGTTTTAATTTCAACAGTACTATACCTAAAGTCTCATTTCACGTTATTAAAGAGTTCACACTAAAAATTCTGAGAACTTTGTGATATCAAGTCTTCACATACAAAGATCCAGGGTGAACAGGTGGTGTAAAGCTTGACATAAATATCGTAAGTGTAATTAGAACTTTTTAAACTGATTGAGACGGCCGAAAGTTTTCGTAAATTTATTACATTGAATTGATACCGGTCCATGTTGTTTATAACGTAATATGTAAGTTTCACGGTTGTAGTCTTAATTATGGTTACCAATAAAGTCTGCATTCCAAGATGGTGTTGAGGATCTTGTAAAATGTTTAGAAAAGAAAGGAATCCGCAGAATTCAGTGACAAGTGTTCAAACAATAATTGTACTAATCGATCAGCTTTTTCAATTTTACCTACTTATATATATGGCCTAAACGAAGATAAACGTCATTACGAGCCTATACTTTAGAGTGTAGTCAACGAGAAAATTCACTTCAGCAAAATCTCACTGATTACTGTCAGTCAGCTAATTGAACAAAAGAACCGAGAGAATATACGTATTTTTGCTAACCTACTTCAAAAACCGTGAAGTTACCTGTCTTTATGACCAATTTGAGCACTGCATGTTAATCACTGACAATTGTGTTTTAATTGGCTCGCCAAGGTCCCCATACCAACAATATCACGTGAAATTAATACATCAGCGGTTGATGCTGATAACGCCATGCAGTCATGACAATAGATAGATACAATTAACACCTAATTCCTGAACTCTACATCTAATGTCTAGCAGTTATTATCAACGTCCTTATGCCACAGAAAAATGTGCCAGCTGCATTTAATGTATGCGAGTTGGACTCCTTGACTTTCACCCCCACGATTCATAAGCTGTCATCAAGTCTTCTAACTCATCAGTTGCATTCAAGCAGGTGAACACTATCAGCCGTAATCGCCTGTAGATCACCCGGTTAGAGCCTAGCTTAGTGGCTGGGCCCCTTAATCAGGGAGACGATTACAATCTACAGTACATAACTTATATTCAACTACTGAATCGGCTGACTCGACTCTCTAAAACGCCGGTAAGCACAATGCAAAGAAAATAAAACATGATGAGAGGAGACTTCAAAACTTTAATATTTAATCTTTGTATCAGAATCTGGATGTTTTTCTGATCTGATGAACGTTGCTCACTTTTAATAGCTAAGAGTAGACAAACCGTATTTTGAGATGACTCCCACAGATTTAGACATTCACAAACGTTCTTCCATTAAATTGATAGCTCACCATTTTTTGTGTAAAAACTAGACGCGCCCAAGTGCGTTTGTCACACACTGAGTTCTAACAGTGTGCTTCATTGTCGAAGTAATAGGCAGTTCATTCTCTGAAAAGTATACTGTTGGAGAATGAAACTTGGTCAGCGTGGATCTACATCAGTCACTCAGAAAAATCAATGCTTAATACCATTAGACACTGAAATTTGATATGCATTATTAATCACATTACACCAACTGTTAGCTACCCGTTAACAGCTAGGTATATTTTGGATCATGTAACCCAGCATCGTTGGGTTCACGGTATTCTTGTGAGAGAAACTGTGAGAAAATCTCCCGTTTGTTCGGAACAATCTTCATTTTCAATCCATTCTGATGATACTCTAAAATAGTACTAGCTTATCTGTTAAAATGATCAGTCTTTCGGTAATGTCCTATCGTCTGATAAATTATCAGACAAGGTTGCTCATTAGGGAAGTAGATGATCATGCAGTTGTTTCAGTTCTCTAGCATCCTGATTGGTACTCATGTTGAGAGATTTGTTATCCTAGCAACGGACAAGGAAACTCGTTCACCTTTTGACCAATATAATAGGCCTGCCTTGGCACACATATAAGCAATTGCACTAAATTGTGCGTTTGCTGACGGATAGAAATTCCTTAGGTCAGCAGATAGAAATGAAACAATCAATGATTTTGATTGTGTTATTCAGTAAGTTGTATTGTTGTATGTTCGTCAAAGATCATTAAGGTCCGGGTCATAACTAACTGAAAGACAAAAGCAATCGAATTTAAGGACACGAAGAAAATGATTGTTTAGAAAGCATCGATGTTTAGCGATCACCTTGTCCAACCGTTAAATTAAATAGTTTCATCTGCTGGCTATCCACGGGGGCCCTTATTAGTTGTTTTGAAGTCTTTTATATCCAGGTTTTAAAATATTCTTCTAACTTTACTAATCCTGATGGAGATTTAAAGTAGAACTATTAGTTCAAAAGCATTCTTCATCTAGAGAACAACTAAGTGATAATAACAGGCGATCATTCGTTGTTCAATCGAACATAATTTAATTACCACTGAAGTAAAAATGATTATCGTCTTCTTTCCCTTACATTCATTAACAACGTTACAACACTGATTGGTGATTATTTTGAATTGCCATACAATGATGCGAGCAGAAGAATATGTAAGTTTCCAGAATCGATATATTTCAACTCAACTAGTTAACCTAACGTTTTGTGGGTAAGTAATCTAAACTCCAAATATGAGCCATGCAAGTTGTGTAAGACAACTTCTACGTATCTTTAACCATGTCATGTTTTTCCTCACACGCAACTCATTAAAACAGCGATTATAGTTACGACATTGAGCCCGGTGCATTGCGTTTGCAGTCGAGATCATCTGTACCCAATCACGCCACTGTTACATACGTAACGAATGAAACCGTTCTAGCCATACCACCAAGTTTGCTACTTCTAAACAAATAGATTGCTGGTGTAACTTAATGTGAGTGATTAATAACATATATCGATCTACTTCATAAAACCTTGTTTACAAATCCATTCATATGATGTCAGATTGTCCAAGTCTACTACATAAAACGAAATAGGTGCGAGTTAAATGTAGACAAAATCAACTTTATAATTAACATGATTTTTCCAAGTACATTTCATTTAAACTGTAATAGAGTACTGTTTGTTTTGTTTAAAGTGTCCATCTCTGTAACTGACAATGCCAGTAGTCATTAACACGTCTTGTTGCTCAAATTAGTTGTTCGTTTTTGTTGACCCAACGGAAACTTTGTGATCAGTGAGTTTCTGTTTGAGATCAGATTGTCTCTTGTATGGTTGTTCGTAGGTTCAGACCACGGTACAGTTAAATGCTTCTGTTTAAAATAGTAAATCTTGATAGTATAATCTAACACAATCCAGAATAATAGTAAACGTTCTGTGGTATGTAGTCTGAGAAGTTCTGTGAAGGAATATGTCCTCCTCAACAAACCAAATAGCTAACTCAACTGATTTTTTTAAATCTTCAATTCAGATCGTTAGTTGTTGCAAAGGTTGAAAAAGAAGGCTGTTCATTCTGTTCACAGCAGTGAATGCCATCACTTCGCGGCGGAATTGTTTGTAAAGTGTGTGTCAGTCTCACTGACAATCAAATCCGTCGTCAAAAGCTTGACACCTTGCTGTCGTATCATTTTTGCACTATTCTGCAAGATAATCATCGATTGTACGAAGAGAATCTATATCAGTCGGTTGCGAAAATCCCGTGCGTAACAAGGTGAGGAACCAGTTCCACCGGATCTCAGTAAGTACGCACTGAACTGTTCTTCAGTGCAATTGAATTCACTGCAGCTGGAAGGGTTAGCTTTAGATTTTGATTATAAAACATCATCACATAAGCCTGACTGCACTTGTACTGAAGCCCAGTTTGGGAAACTTATTGATCAGTTGTCTGATCTTCGACCAACTAGTGCTGACTACCTAGGTCGGTTAAAAACTAAGTTCACCGATATAGCTTATGGGCATATTACGACTCCGAGTAATAATCGGTGTACAATAACGAGGCAACACTTGCAATCGTTAAGAGAGCTTAAGTCAAAAAATGTAGTTATACTTAAGCCGGACAGGGGCTCTGGGGCTGTCGTTCTAAACAAAGATGCGTATGCACAGAAGATATTGTCGATATTGGAGGACAAAACAAAGTGTTAGCGAATAGAGAACGTGGATAACGTCACCGAAATAGAGGATCGCATAGGACGACATCTTCAGCTACTCTTACAATTGAGGATTACTGATGAAGTAATGTATAAATCTCTTAAGCCGTGTGGATCATCAACACCCCAACTTTACGGCCCACCAGAGATGCAAAAGCATGGGATGCCACTTAGGCCAATTTTGGCAATGACAAACTCCTCTTACCATAAATCGGCACGCTGGCTAGTCACTACTTTAACCCCACTGAGACAAAAATTTCAGATACATTCCATTAAGGATTCTTTTGAATTGGTCAGTGACTTGGACGAAATCAATCTTGTTAACGAACTGATGTGTTCTGTGGATGTTCAGTCACTGTTCACAAATGTTCCGCTACACGAAACGATTGACTATATTTGTGAGCTCGTTGAAATGAGTCACATTTCGTTGCCACTTCCGACTGACATATTGAAGGAAACTTTGCTACTCTGTACCGATAATGTCAGTTTTCGTTTACTCCAGCAGTCCTGTCGTCAAAGAGACGGCATTGCTATGGGAAGTCCACTGGGCTACATCTTAGCAGACTTTTTCATGATAAAAATTGAGCAACAGCTAGCTACGGAGATAGGAAATTTGTCGTATTACAGGCGTTACGTCAACGACACATTAATATTCAGTCGATCTAAACAGGTGATATATAACCTGGTGCATCGTCTAAATAGTTGTCACTATAACTTGAAGGTTACTTGTGAATTTGAGATCAACAACTGTCTGCCATTTCTAGATATACTCATGAGTCGTCCAGAAGATGGCTCGGTTAAAAGAACTGTTTATAGGAAATCCACGTGATCTGGTCAATACTTAAACTTCAGCAGCTTCACACAGGTCCAACATAAACGAACATTAGTATATACGCTTTTTACATGGGCAAGGCGAATCTGTACGCATTACAGTATTGCGGAAGAATCAGATCTGATTACTTCTGTCCTACAGTCAAATGGTTACCACAGAAGGTTCACAGATAGTCACAGTAGACAAAAAGTACCATCCGAAGAGGTAGTCACTGTAGGGGGAAAAAGAAGGTCTACATTGAGCTTCCTTTCAAGGGTGATTATATAATGCACCAAACAACACAACGCTTGAGTAATTCGATTAAGCGAACTTTGAATGCAGCTGAAATCCATGTAATCGCTGGGACTCAGAAGTTACCGGTGCCTTCAGTCAAAGGAGATCAGCCTATCGGTGCCACTTCACATTGTGTTTACCAATTGGCATGTAACTGCGGAGAAAGTTGCATAGGCAGAACCGCGAGATGCCTGAGCTCCAGAATGAAGGAACATCTACCTAAATGGGTGCAGAATTCCGTATTACTGGAGAATGATATTGCTGTTGAAACGCGTAAACAGCCAGTCTCCCCAGTCGCTAGACACGTCCTGACCACTGGTCATGTTATCGATTAATCTTGTGCATTTAAAGTCCTGTTACGACATTCTAATCCAAGATTCTTACGGTTTGCCGAAGCAGTCGCAATCAACGGACTCAAGCCAACTCTCTGTGTTCAGAAACAACTGTTCGTGAACTTGACCCTTCCCTGGACTTAATGACCTATCCTAACCCGCTTATTGATTACCCACCCCTCTAGTGGTTTGCCGTAAAAATATGCACCCGTTTTACTGTAAATCTGATACTGACGAGTCAGTACGAAAGGCTTGCATCTACCAGTGTTCTTATTCTAACTGCTTTGTTCATACAGACAAATTGTTTGGTTTCAGAGTGTAGACATATCGAAGTTGAATGTTTGAAATTATACGAAGATTTTAGTGATCAAGATTCATTTTCTCTTCTTCCTTCATTATAAGTCACCCTTCTCCTCTTAGTGTCACCATCATCATCCTAAACAGAAATACATCAGTGGTTTACACTGCAACTTAACTACCACACTATCATGAAAAAGAAAGCAAGCAAACCGTGTATTGGAAGAGAAGAGAAAAAGAACGGGACGGAAAGGAACCTAACAACTAACAAAAATAGCCACGTCTATATTCAAACATACAACATCAAGGTGCCTAGACCTTGCATGTAAACAACCAAGCTGTAGGTGAAAGTAAGGCGTCATCAGCAAGACAGACGCCTGCTTACGGCTTTCACAGCCCCGCATCATTAAATGCACTCACTTCACAGACAACTCGGCAAAACAACAACAACAACATTCACGTCACTGAGCTCGGTTAGCCGCCATCTCAGTGCCAACCATCCGCTTCCTAACATCCTCGTTGCTCACTCGTTGGTGCAACCGGAAACGAGCGATTGAACGCGGACGTCGGTGATTATATACCTGAAGACGGTTCACGTCTTCTACTCTGAGTGACCAAGTTTCGCTTTCGCAAATTAACACAGCCCTCACGGTCACCTTATATACGTGAACCTTAAGCCTCAGCGAAGTGTCTGTCTGTCATCAAATGTGTCCCAGAAAACCAAAATTCGTCCTATCTTTAAAGTTATAGGCCTCTATCTCGTTCCCTATACGTCCGTCACTGTCGCTGATGAAGTTTTCTAATTAGACACTCCAATCAACAACGTCCACGAATTCACTGCTCAACACTAAATCTACGTAATCACAGCAGTCTAGCATAATCCTTTTGAAGCATACCGAATTATATAGCAGAGTACAAAATGGCGTCTAGCATTGTTTCTGCTGCTCGAAAGTTCTCAAAGTTCTCAGCATACTCAAGATCAGTCAGCTTACCACCAGGCATGAGGTCCATATGTCCTCCATTGTCTCACCTATGGTAAAATTAAACACAAATATTGAAACTGAATACCTTTGACGTACGCTGTTCCTGGTGCTGAAACTGTCAGACAGTTTGGTGTGAACCCTAATCTGAACCAAGGAATGTGAATAAACTATCCATTGTATGTTCATTTACTTATTCTGTAAACTTCTGCGTTTAAGAGACTCGAAAATTGCAAATCAATCCAACAAAGTGAACGTATCTTGATAGTCAAGAAATACAGCAATTGCTGGCTGATTGTACAAAGACGCTACTGCAGAATTAGACAACTAGTACAAATTTAATCAATGCATTCCAAAATGAAACCCTGCCTATTTTTCCCCTGGTACAGAACACTAATGTCTCCTTGTGAATCACCGAAGTATTGCAGCTAATTCACTTATACCCTGTTAATTATACGAAACAGTGCAGTTCTGTAAGCGACGGCCAGGTTCCGACTCTCTCACTATATTTGCTTACGTCAGTCATCATCTAAAAAGCCATTTCAAACAAACGGAAGACATCTGTCATCTATGTGAGTCTACTGAGCTAATTGGATTTTGAAACTCCCTGAAATTCTTACAGATATGAATAGGAATAACACGGATAAGGTGAGGCGTTTCAACAGGGTTAAACTGACAAAATTACGATCAGCATTTTTAGACTAATGGTCATATGGTGGGTGACCAGCTTCTTGCATAAAACTGTCTGCATATCAGAAATCATACTTACTTGAAGCCAGTTCAAATTCGTCAGCGAGTCATCTTGCTCTTGGTTCTCGTTGGTCGGTTTATCTGGATAACGATTAAGCCAATTTTGGCGAAGCTTTCTGGCTAGAAAATCACTGGTTTGTTCACACATCTCCGCTGGAAAGTATGATGACGGAAGGGAAAAACGTTATAAGAGTCACAGTAGCCGGTGTGTGAGTTCTGATCATGATAGCCAGCTGAACAAATCTGATCGATTCAAATTTAAGGTTTGCCACACCGATCGATGAAGTCGAGTGAACTTATGGTGGCGCTTCTGTTGAGGAAAGGATTACAACATATGTAATGGACAGCATTTTGATGTAATGTCACAGTGAAATAAACAGCCAAGAATAGTTTCGAAAAGTAAAAACGAATGATCTCTGTATGTTGATCCCTAAATTTGGTGCCACCCGAATTTATACATTTTTCAGCTGGCGTAGTAGACGAATGGGGTTGGGTAGAAATTCGCCGATTAGCAATTTAGAACGCATTTTTGTGTAGTAATCGTAAGCTGTTAACGACAGGAATTGAAATAAAAATATGCCATAAGGTTTGAAGATAAACCATCCATTTTCAGCCGTTTTTGGGTAAGTTGTGAACTCTAACCCAATCTGGAATCAAAAACAAGAACCGAAAAAGAGCGGAAATGATTGCGAGATGAACGTAAGAGGAGTCCAATCTATTGGGCAGCCTCATTGAGGCACCAAGCAAGGAAGACTTAAAATCCTCGAGTACATGGGACAAACTCGAAAAATTACATGTGGAACGAATTTGAAAAAGGGAGTAACAGGTTAGTGATTAAAAAGGCGTAAGCATTTAGGTGCACGATTAAAGAAAGTGGTGTCAAGTTCATACCGGGTCTCTTATGACAGCGGTACATAACAGCATGTATTCAGAACAAATAAACAAGCGGAAGATTATAGTTATAACCAGAATAATTAAAGAAGTCATATGATTAATGGTCATCACACTAAATATGCTGGACTTGCTTACTTCATTTCTGTTATCTGGTTGTAATATTACTCTGACGCTGACACAAACGGTTTAATTGGTTTTGATCAAAATCTCAACATCTAGTTTGAGGCTAGTCAATTTGAATTCAAAAATGTTACGGACAATGAAAATGAAAAGAACCAACATTTATACCGAGTGCTTTCATAAACAACTCATCGTTTAAACACACTGGCCAAATTTCATAATAGGAAACGGGTTCCATAAATATGAATGTTACATTCTTATTCCCGAGGCAATATTCTCCCCAAATAAACCTGAAGAACGCAAACATTTTTATGTGAAACGTCTGCTGTTCTCAATCACATACTCGAAATGAAGCACAAACATTTGGAAGTGTGGAATCCTACAGGTAAAATCTTTAAAGTCCTCAATCATCATTCACTCAAACAATCGAATGACGACAATTGGTGCAGCTACAGATTCTGGAAGAAGAAAGATGAAATATCATCATCATCATCTGGTGCTGAAAATGTCAGACAGCTTACCGTAAACCCAAACCTGAGCTGAAGTATGGGACCAAAGCACCGACGGTATGTTCACATACTTAGTTGATATACCTCTGCGTTTAAGCAATTCTAGCAGTGCAGATCGATTCACCGAATCGAACGTATCTTTATAGTCGAGAAATACGGCGATTGTTGGCCGGCGGTACACATGACACTACTTTACAATTCGAGAAAGAATAAAAGTCTGATCAATACATCCCGCCCAGGGCGAAATCCTGTCTGCTCTTCCCTTATGTTTACCTTCCGAACTGCAGTTGGTCGACGAAGTTTAATGGATGCCAGAAACCTAAAAATGACTGGGGTCAGACTAATTCCTCCAAATTTTTCGCAACAGCCCGGGACTTTTTCTTGAATATGTGTACTATTATTGAGTGACCTCAGCGCGGAGGGATGGTCTCCGTCGTCCACACAAGTCAAAACAACTGAATCAAGGCCTCTACTAAAGCCTCCCCAAACTTCTTTGAAAGGTGCCGGCATGAGATCATCTTGACCAGCAACCTTGTGTAAAATGGATTCGAAAGATAGGGATAAAAACATAAGAATATTCATTTTATGTGACGTACCACCAAGATGACGATAGATTCACAACTATTCGTTTCTGAGCACACAACGTCTGTCTCATATGAAGCTTTGTAGACGCTTCGGAAAACTGCGAAGCGTTTTGGCTCATTGTCTGACGGATAACACGGAATGCATCCGCGGGGTCTACTAGGCGGCTGAATTTTTGTAATTGTTTTGTAATTACACTCTTTGCCGTCCCATGTTTGACACTCAAGTTGTTCGGGGAGATACTCCGAAATTCGAATTTGGTGTGCCCTCACTGTGGAGCCAACATATTGCAAACCGTAGGAACAGACAAATTCATAAATATTGTCTGATTTGGCGAATATGTATATACATCTTACATGATGATCTTTTCTTTCTTCGTACTCGACTGTGTTCACCATTTTATCGACGAACTCCAAACGATATAATTTAGAAACGTATTTTTTCAGCGTTGACGGCCCTAATTCACATGGCCTGTCCAACTCTTGTACGTTTCATAAACAAAACCATTGTCCGTTTTCTAATTACGATTAGTCAGAGGGGGCTTGCAGAACAAAATGCTGCTATAACTAACTATAAATTAACCCTGATAATGATAATTCGAAGTTCACAAATTTACTAGCAAAGCTGTAAGTGCAACAGCACATCCAATGAAAGTAAGGTCTGACACAATCGAGTGAACGTAACGCAGAATGAAGTAGTTAAAGTCCATGAAATTGTTTTGTCAATAACACTAGTTTCACATTACACTGTCCCTAAGATGCCTTTAAAAATAATCAATTTAAATTATATTTCTATCAATACTGTCGGCTTAAGTTGGATACGGAAGTGTTAAAAGCTCCTGAAAACCTCAATGTTTGGTTGCCATTATCCTATAGTTTTCCATTTTTTGGCTCAAAGATGCACACACAGTTGAAGGATTACAACTAGACTTTTACCGACCAGTTTGACTGAAACACATACACTTGGGTAACATTATGTGACTTAACGATGAAGCGCACCTAGTCATGCTAAATGAATGGTCAAGTTGTTGGGCTTGTGGTTTGGTATCTACTGTTAGTCAGAATGATCACATATCATTTGAGGATGACTGCTTGAACTGCACTGAGAGACCACCGTGAATCACACCTGTGGCTGAATAATATTTGGTGGGCTCAGATAGCTGCCAGTGAACCAGAGCCTAGATTGAATCAGTAAGTATGACCAGGAAGCTGAAAGTGACTTCCACATAATCAGATAGGTGTTCTAAGAAGCGTAGTGGGAAAATTTGTAGTCGGTGTGGTCTATTCCCTTAAAGAAAAGACACTGAATTTCAGCAGGGGGTATATTGTATCACATCAACATTTTGGAATAAATAAGTGGTCTTGCCAACTCAAAAATATCCTCTGTTATGAGACACTGAAAACATCGTTGAGAAACTTCTTTGTTTTATCCACAGAATGTTGAGTGCAACAATTGCATGGTTTGTATGAAGCAACTTTTGACGCGGGAAAATATACAATTTGTAATTTGATCATTTGGTTACGACGTGGATAAACAGTCACGACCAAGCGACTTTGACGGTCATCCGAACACAGCCTAATGGAGCTAATTAGATAGCAGTCCGGTATTAGTGAGTAAAAAACACCTCGTTTGGATTCGTCAGAACTTCCCATGGACGTAAAATGAATGGCTGTCATTGACCCGGGTGCATTCACTGTGGTGTGCATCATCAAACTCTTCCACTGCACCAGGCGTATTGATTGCTGCATATTACTTGTACCAGTCCTATTCCATTATGACCAATCTCCATAGGAAAATAGTCAGTGACAAATAATTTCCTTTTTTCTCAATCCTTAACACGGTAAAACATGAACTTGCAGACTTTCTCCAATCAACCGGAAAGGAGTGCTTAAAGATTTATTTAGCTACGTTTGAGTACAAATGTTCAAACAGGTATGCGGGCGGAACTCATTGTCTTTGGGGGTCTAAGCACCCTGGGGCGTGTTTCGGAGTTCTGCGACCTCAAATGACTGTACCCGATTAGCACATACACCAGGCGTTATTGTCCCTCTGAACACATCTCCAATACACCAATGCTGATCACATGTGCAGTCAGCTTGAAAATTGCGTCATCTGCGTATGCACCTTTTTAACTGTGTCCATATATCCTTTTCACACAATTGAACGTTAAATGATAGCTTGCTGCAACCCAGTATGTTTGTTTGCATTGCTTGTCTGGTCATCACTTCTGAGAACTTCCTGTTTGCGGTTACAAACCAACTAACAATTTTTTCGTGTACAGTCCCATGGATATCTAAACCCATTGCAGGCGGAACTTGGTGACCGCTCCCATAAGATTTACAGAATATTCGAATCAGTTATCTACATTAAAGTCGAGTTAATTCGACGCTAATTAAGAACAACTGAAGCATTTCTCGTTTTAGAGTGAAATCATATTGATTGCAAAACGGTTGGCCGTCGCTGGCTGGCGCGTGATTTACCAAAGATATAGAGAGCTAGGGATGGCAATGCACGTAGTCGCCTGAATTATAAATCCCACTTAAATGACCGGTATTCAGTAAATATCAAATGGACGTTAGTTGTCGTTGGTCCAATGACAACAGCACTGCCTAGTTCACAACCAGTGCATTTTTAAGGAAATGTGGTTGATCTGAGCTGTATAAAAGCAATGTGTACCTAAGACGTGCTTCGTTTTGTGTTGGCTAAGGTCCCCAGAACTCCCATCTCATTTCCTGTGAGTAAGAGTGACCGCTGTGTTTCAACTTACTTTGACCTCTTCTCATTAAAGAGGAGTAAATCATCCTGCCACCTACCAAAACAGTCTGGATTCATTAAGTCAATGAATGTTCTGTTCACATGTGGTTGCAAACTGTTCGTGAGAGATGTGTGTGCGGAATTTGCCAGCAGCAATATCCCTCATCAACTTCATGAAAGATGATAATTTTACAGGTGAGAACGGTTAACAGTTGATGGTTAACTATCCACCTAATATATATGCTTCATATTGTTTTGCGTGGCACACACCAACCCAAATCTTTCCAGAAGGATGACATAGGTAACTTCACTCTGTAGGGTGTTCGATGTAAGTGCGCATGCGAGTGCTCGATGAGTTATCGTTGTAGATAGCCAGGCAAATGTACATCACAACCAAATGTGGAATCAACTACAGTTCACGTAGGATGACTTAATTTCAACCGATTAACACGGTTGCGACATTAACTATGTCAGATATGTGTTTGCCAACGATGCTTTATTTTACTTCCCAACTCACACACAGGACAAGTAGTTCATGTATCGCCGTTAACCGTTC